>JAJHSJ010000015.1:40253408-40357532 GCA_021015155.1 Magnolia officinalis
CACCATTCTTTGCATTGAGTGACAAGATGACCCACCTTGTTGCAACCTCGATAAGTCAAAGGAGTGGAACCACATGTTGGTGTAGTGGTGCACACAACAAGTACCATATCAGATGATCCCGGAGTTAAGGAAGAGCAAAAACTTTCAGCGTTGTTCCTCAGCCAATAAATCATTAATAACTGAATTCAAGGAAGGAGGAGGGCTACGGTTCAAGAGAGCAGCCCGACAATGCTCAAATTTCAGACGCAGCTTCATAAGAAATTGTCAAACTTGCCCACTCTCGCACATAGATTGGAATATCTTAAAGTCATGAGGAAATGTGGGATCCATCATAGCCATCTCTGTCCAAATTGTGACAATTTTGAAGAAAATGTTTGAGTACTGTTGTCACCCTGAGTAAGGTTAACGAGATCTTGTTCCAGGCGGTATAACCAGGTCGCATTACTCTATTGATAAATTGTCTGGAGATGCTCCCACATTGCCTTAGTAGTGCGATGAGGTGTGAAGCCAACAGCAATGGACCAGTCGACTGAATCGAGAATCCAGGTAATAATCCACCCATTGTTCATTTCCCAATCAACTAATTTGTCGGCATCTGTGGAAGTGGAGATAGGAACAGATCCATCAATGAGTCCCCACAAAACACGACCCTTGAGGAAGTTCTAAAAATGGATGGCCCATAGAGAATAGTTGGTACCATCAAAACTACAACGTGGGGCCTCTGTACGTGATGAGTTCTTGTCCATTGATCTGAAGTAATTAAAAGCACGCAAAGAGTTACAGCAGAAGAAGGTGTTAGATGTACCGTACAGCAGGAGATACCCAAGGGATTGCATTTCTGGATCTGGCGGAAGAACAATAGCAACAGGGGCTCTGGATCTGACGGAATAACAACAGATCTGGTTCAGGATCTGGAATAACAACAGGGGTGCTGGATCTAGCGAAATAACAATAGATCTGGATCTGGCTGAATAACAACAGATCTGGATTGGGATCTGGAATAACAACAAGGGCGTTGGATCTGGCGGAAAAAAATAACTGGAATAGCAACAACAAATCTGGAATAGAGGCCTGACGAGCAGATCTGGAACAGCAACAGATCTGGAACAGAGATCGGAGAGCCGAGGGGCGCTGGACGAGGCAGGGGTGCTCAACGAGCAGGGACAGGGTCGGACGATGCAGCAGGAGTGGCCGAACGACGCAGCAGGGGTGGCCGGAAGACGCAGCAGATGAGGCCGGATAACGCAGGGGCGGTCGGACAAGCAGGGACGGTGGCCGGACGCAGGGATGGTCGGATCTGACAGGTGGTGCCGGTTTCGGATCAGTGAAGCTCTGATACCATGTAAACTGAGAGGAGCTGAAAGCTTTTATGTATTTGAGACAACCCAAAGTGGTTGAATATATAGAGATTACAGCCATCTATACAAGAAAATAAAATCAGAATCTTCTACCTATGGAAACAAACTATACAAGGTATATAGCTATACAAGGTATGTGAGCCTGTCTAACATTCAATACAAACTTCTTGTAATGAGAAAAGAAGTCCAAATCTGAGTATCTGCATTAGTGTAACATAAACTTAAGGAATAACCTAACACGTAAAATGACAGACAGTGTTGGCTTACCTGTGCAAAGTGCTCGAAAATTCTCTACAGCAATGACAAAAAACAAATAGAGATTAGGTGACATCCAAAAGCCATATGAGAAAGCACTGGAACAATCAACAAAATGGCAATGGGTTGCAACTTGCAAGGAAAACAAAATTGCAGAACAAAAGTAAATGAACTGAAAAACTTGAAGGCCATGTCTTCCAAAAACTAGTGTACCTACTGTTTTAGGTATAATTTTACCAAAGAGGCCCATGACAACACGACCTGCAAGAGATTAGACCATCATTATTATGGACTAGAGAGACAAGATGCAGCAATCGTTTGCAAGTATCTACAAGAGAGTTTAAAATGGTTGACTTGTAAATGAACTATGTTTTGTTTGGAGTTGTAACATCTAAAATCGCCTGGCAAAGTACTGGAACCAATATAAAAATTAGTTTCATAGATTATAAAAATAAAATTTTTTTTTTAAAAAAAAAAAAAAAAAAAAAAAACAGAATAGGATAGTCCTTTTAGCAGCTGTGATACGGAAGTTTTAAAACTCACAGACCGAAGATGCTTCTGAGCTATTGCTAACCATCTATATATAAGGAAGTTTTGTAGAAGTGCTTCTACCTTTTTACAATGTTTATAGTTGTGAATGCGATCAAGAGCCTGTTTTGAAAAGGGTGAAAATACAATTCACAGCCCATTTAAACAGCATCACATTGCATTTGAAATTCGCTTTTTTAGGGAAGTTTGGCTATAAATATAAATGTCATAGAAAAGGATGTTTTAAGGCTTTTGCCCATCGGGCAGGAGGAACAAGAGTTCACGATTTATTAATGGAGGTTTGAAATTAAAAGCAAGAAACCAAATGGTGAACCATACATATTGTTGGATGATAAGTGCAATAAATCATCTAAAGAAATTTGGGGTTGCCTCTAGATGATATAAATTGCCTTCGTTCAAGCTATGTAGAAGAAATCTCCTGTATCTTGGGTCCTTCACAAAGAAAACAGTTGGATTAAAATTCAAAGTGAGGCAAACACCAATTTATTACTATTGTACCAAACATGTGCGATACTTGTGATGTTCGCCCAATAATTAAGATTAAGTGAATAGCATGTGACAGATGATTGAAAAAAGAAAAGAAAAGAGCATACCTTTCTCTTCTCCTTAATACCACAGACAACCTTGATGTCTACCATCTCTTTTTTCCCTGTCCCAGCATTCCAAAACCTGACCAAATGTCCCTGAAATAAATTATACAAAAGACGAAGCAGAATGAGGAAGATGACATTAGCCTTTCTTAATCAGAAGGAAATAAAAAATAAACAAGTGAAACATCTGTAGAAACTTTAAGCCATTCATGACACATATTTTTCTCCCATGACACAGATTATTTCAATTAAAGGGTAGCTTCTCTAATAGTACAAGTCTTCTTTTTCTGATAACCATTGAAAGCTTGCATTGCAACCTACAGAGTATCAAGATTGATTATGCGCCCTAACTCAACAGAGACCCACCCTTTGAAATTGTTTGATGAGAAGTTTCTACTGTTTAAAAGAGAAATTGGTAAAAATATAAATATACTAATGAAAACATGTGCACTTAATAACTGTAAGCCTTTGTACAAAGATAAAATTTCATCACTCTTTGCATGTGCTGGTCATCACACTCTCTGCTATGAGAAAAATGTCTGGAAATGAAAATTGTGATTAAAAAATGAAAGTTATATGCTAGAATTTGCTTGCTCAAAATTTATCAAAGAATTCAAAGCATATACTTATTAAGAAAAAAAAATCTAAAATAAAAAATGAAAGTAGAATAAATAAACAAAATAAAATAAACCATCAAATGCCCAATTATATAAATCTAGATTTAAGATTAGCAAATACAAAACAGCTTACTTTGGAAAAGAAAGAGCCACAGATTCCAGGTGCATGATACCATTTGGTTGCTACATAATCCTGTAAATATTTACATGTATAAGACATGGGATCATGAGCACAAGTGCATAACACACATGGCATCATAATCAACAGACAATCAAGTACATAACATAATAAGAGAAATAAAAGCTGATCACAATAAAATCCAAAAGGCCAGATATTAATCATGGTCAGAAGCTGCAAATAACAGGCATCAAACACAACACGGAAGAACAACATACGATCCAGAAAATAGCTGATGGAGCACCATTGAATGATACACATGCAAGCCCAAAATCACAAATCTTCAGTTTACAGTCCGCATTAGCAGGGATATTTTTTAGAATAAGATAGATAGATAGATAGCTTTAGATGATGTTGATGATGGTGATTCATTATGTTTCTTCTGAGATCTAAGAGCATAACCTTCATAGATTGGGACTGTGTGGCTGACTCCGTCCACAATACCTAAGGCAAAGAACAAACCAAGTAAAATTCATTGAAACAAAAGGAACAGAAAAGTTGCCGCAGATGCAATAATGCAAAAGGCATTCAGAATAACTATAGTCTGAAGGCCCAGCACAAAGTAATTCACCATTTGGAAAGAAGGATCTGAGCTACTTCACACCAACAATTGAAGCAAAGTGACCAAAGAACACAAGTTATTTCAAATAGAGATTAGGTAATACCACCCAGAAATGTGTATGGTGGGTGAAAGTGGCTACCTTAATCAGAGGAGCATTTTGTAATGATCACGTCCTCATCAGATTTAAATGAGACTGCAACTTCAATTAAGATTGGTGCTAGTTTCTTGCACACCAAGGTCCGTAAAACTCTAGCAAAACTATAGAATCAAAATTTGGGGGGATCATCTTTTTTTTTTTTTTTGTAATTTCAAGATTGCATGCATAAAATGGCCATTTCTAAAAACAAGGGATCATGATTGGGATTGCTCATCTGTTGGAATATCAGGGTATGTTCATGATTTCCCTATTAAAACCCACCAAATGTCAAGAATGGAGGGAGGAGTTACCAGGCATAGGATGAATCCCATTCTGTATGGGGGAAAGTAAACACCAGGCACAGGTGAAAGCACACGCCAACCTTACCCATGGGCTGAGGGTCTGTAATGGAAGTTGGGAAGTTTCTTTCCCAATCCAACCTACCAAACAGTCCCTTCCACTGATTCTGCCTATTGGCTGTGTTTGGTAAGCATCAAGGTATCAAATCCACCATTTGACCAGTAGACAGATTAACCTGCATTTTGTAGACATTGTAAGACAATACACCACAAACATCTGAGTTTATTAAAAAGTTGGAGGAAAACTGATATAAAATCCAACATGTCAATTAGCACTAACATGAGATGAGCTCTTTTTAGGTTTCTACCAAACGGGGCCTTACTATTTTAAAGGTATTTTAGTAAATTTTTATTTACTAATATAATTATACTTTGGCAGGATTTTAAATATCATTTTTTAAATGCCGAGTTCCATGTTTGTCACTAACATGAAACTTCCCTGTTTGGTTCCTAATCTGTAAATTTAGGGCTCATTACTAGTTCATCCATGTCATTGATCTGATGCCAGCCATCATGGATGAAATTAAATAATAATAATAATAATAATAAAATAAAATAAAATAAAAAATCTCCCTAATTAGTGTTGAGAATTGGAGCCATATCTGGGGCCGCGCACAACCAGTCGTGGCCCCTGCTCAACCGATCGAGGAGTTCACTCGATCGGTCATGACTAGTCGTAGACTAGCTCGACTCAAAGTCCAACGAGCATAGATTTTTGGATTCCTAGGTGCTCGACCGATCGTGGATCATTCTCGACCGGTCGAGGGGTCCTCTCGACCTGTAGTGCAATCTGCTCGACCAGTCGAGGTTACGCAGACTCGTTTTCGTATCTGATGCGGACTGCGGATTTCTGTGTCGCTTTTCGCAAGGGTGCGAAAGGAAAGTTGCCTAAACTATATATAGGTATCCCTAGGGCTTTGCTAGGGCATTGGAAGGCATTGGAAAGCATTAGGAAATAATTCTAAGTTGTGGGCAAAGGGTTTTCTATATATTTCCAAGGGAGAGGTTAGTATATCGCTTTGTAATCTCTATTTTTCTTCATAGTGGAAGATTGCATCCATGGTTTTTTACCCTCGTTGGGGTTGTTCCGCGTATATCTTGTCTCGTGGTTTGTTTGGATTGCTTTGATCTGTTTCTAGTTTATATTTATTCTTGTTTATTGTTTATGGGTGAGGCTTGTGATTGGATCTCGGCTCACTGCGTTGTTGGCGTGCTGTGCAACAACTGGTATCGGAGCTATTAGGTTAGTTCTATTTGGAGCGATGACAGAAGAAAGGAAAACTAGAATTGAGAAGTTTGATGGTTCAAACTTTGCCTTCTGGAAGATGCAGATGGAGGATTATCTGTATCAGAAGGACCTCTATATTCCTCTAGAAAGAAAAGAGAAGAAACTAGAAAAGGTGACAGATGATTAATGGTTTTTACTAGATAGGAAGGCTTTAGGAACGATCTGACTCTCTTTGTTTAAGAGTGTTGCCTTCAATGTATCCAAGATGAAAACCACAAAAGAATTAATTGAAGCCCTAGCCACCATGTATGAAAAATCCTCAACATCTAACAAGATTCATCTTATGAAACAGTTATTCAACATGAAGATGTCAGATGGTGGGAGCGTGGCTGAACATCTAAATGAGTTCAATATAGTCACGAGCTAGTTGGAATCTGTTGGCATTATTTTTAAGGATGAGGTCAGGGCGTTATTGATCTTATCCAGTTTGCCAAATAGTTGGGATGGTTTAGTGATTGCTGTGAGCAATTCTTCAGGGTCGACAAAGCTGAAATTTGATGATGTGGCCGGTCTAATTCTCAACGAAAATCTAGAAGAAAGGCATCAAGAGTTTCAGAGGATTCAGAGAATGCTCTAAATGTTGAAGGAAGAGGAAGATCGCTGAACAAATGAGGCAATAAACACGGACGTTCTAAGTCGAGGAATAAGTCCAAGGGACTGAAAGACAAAGATGGGTGTTGGCATTGCGACAAGAAGGGGCATATGAAACGTGATTGCAAGGCGCTCAAGAAACAAGAAGGAAGCTCTCAAAGCGGGAAGGATTCAGTGAATCTATCTGAGGAGAGTGACACTGAGGCGTTGATCTTGTCTCTTGATGTGAGGAATGAGTCTTGGGTTATAGACTCAGGTGTTTCATTTCATGCCACCTCATGTAAGGAAGTTCTGCGTGATTATGTGTCAAATGACTTTAGGAGAGTCTACCTAGGTGATGATGAGCCATGCAATATTGTTGGAAAGGGAGACGTTCATGTCAATCAGAAAGACGGAATGGTTTTGAAATTGAAGGATGTCAGACATGTACCAAGTTTGAAACGTAACTTGATCTCAGTGGGGCAGTTGGCCAATACCGGTTATATGACGACATTCACCAATGATTCCTGGAAGATCAAAAAAGGTGCCTTGATGAAATCTCGAGGCAAAAAAGAAGGTACTTTGTATGTGACTTCAGGATCGTATAGTTCACTCTCAGTCGCATCAACTGGAGTGAATGGGAAGTTATGGCATCAGAAGTTGGGACATACGAGTGAGAAGGGGATGAAAGTGCTATTGTCTAAAGGGAAGCTACCAGGGCTAAAGTCTATTGGCTTGAAATTCTGTGAGGATTGCATGTATGGCAAGCAGAAGAGGGTAAGCTTCAAGAAGACGGGACGTGCTCCAAAGACGCATCTGTTGGAGCTTGTACACATTGATGTATGGGGACCGGCACAGGTATTATCTCTTGGTGGCTCACGTTATTTTGTTTCCTTTATTGATGATGCTAGTAGAAAACTGTGGGTCTATTTCTTAAAGCAAAAATCTTTTGTATTTAATATATTTAAGTAGAAAGTTATGGTAGAAAATGAGACAGGTAAAATAGTAAAATGTCTCAGATCTGATAATGGGGGAGAGTACTATGATAAGAGGTTTGATGAGTATTGTGCAGCGAATGGAATCAAACATCAGAAAATGATTCTAGGGACACTGCAGCAGAATGGTGTGGCTGAGCGCAATAACAGGACCATCCTTGAGCGCGCCAGGAGCATGAGGTTACATGGAGGGTTGTCCAAGACATTTTGGGCAGATGTTGTGAATACTACCTCATATCTCATCAATAGAAATCCCCAGCACCATTGGATGGTGGGCTACCAGAAGAAGCGTTGACTGGAAATGAAGTGAACCTTGCACATCTCAGAGTGTTCGGTTGCACTTCATATGTTCACTTTGATGCAAAGCACAGAAACAAGCTGGATGGAAAGTCCAAGAGGTGCACGTTTTAGGCTACAGGCAGCATGATTTTGTCTACAGGTATTGGGATGCAGAAATCAGAAAAATCATTAGAAGCAAGGACGTAGTCTTCAATGAAAAAGGATGCATAAGGACAGTGTGCAAGAAAATAAGGCCGAGAAAAAGGAATTCGTAGAGTTGGAAGAGTTACCGGACACGGGTGTTACAGCGCCACAGGATGATTATGTACAAAAGCATTATGAGGTAGAGCCGCATACACCAGTTATGAGGAGGTCTACTCGGGAGAAAAGACCCACGGTCCGATACTCACCCTCCTTACATTATCTACTGCTGACAGATAATGGTGAGCCAGAGTGTTTTGAAGAGGCGTTATAGTCAGATACACGGGTTAAGTGGGAGCAAGCCATGAATGATGAGATGAACTCTCTTGAGTTTAATCGTACATGGGAGTTAATCACTCTACCTAAGGGTAAGAAAGCTCTTCATAACAAGTGGGTTTATAGACTGAAGAAGGAGCACGATGGTTTGAAACGGGACAAGACTAGATTGGTTGTGAAAGGGTTTCAACAAAAGGCAGGTATCGATTTCACTGAAATATTTTCACCTGTGGTGAAAATGTCTACGATTCGCATGGTCTTCAGTATAGTGGCTACAGAGGACTTACATCTAGAGCAGCTAGATGTTAAGACAGTCTTTCTTCATGGGGACCTTGAAGAAGAGATATATATGCATCAGCCGATAGGATACATGGCACCGAGAAAGGAGAACAAGGTGTGCAGACTAAAGAAGAGTCTATATGGCCTGAAGTAGGCCCCGAGACAGTGGTAAAAGAAGTTCGACAGTTTCATGTTAGGAAACGGTTGCAGGAGATGTCATGCTGACCACTGTTGCTATTTGAAGAAGTTTGATACGTCATACATCATCCTTCTTCTGTACGTTGATGACATGCTTGTGGCCGGTTCAAGCATAAAGGACATCTCAGATCTCAAAAGACAGCCGTCTATAGAATTTGTCATGAAGGATTTAGGAGCTGCAAAATAAATCTTAGGTATGAGGATAAAGTGTGACAGGGAAAATAAGAAACTAGTTTTGTCACAGGCAGAGTACATAGCCAAGGTACTTAATAGATTCAATATGGGAGGTGCTAAGTCGGTTAGCACTCCATTAGCCAACCACTTCAAGCTATCTAAGGAGCAAGGTACAAAGACGCAGGAGGAACGGTACTACATGGCTAAAGTCCCATACGCGTCAGCTATTGGGAGTCTCATATATGCTATGGTGAGCACGAGGCTAGACATTGCTCAAGCAGTGAGAGTTGTTAGCAGATTCATGAACAACCCAGGGAAGGAATATTAGAAAGCTATAAAGTGGATCCTCAGATACCTGGTAGGTACTGTGGATATAGGGCTGTGTTATGAAGGATTGGAAATCAAGCTACAAGGCTATGCAGATTTAGATTTGGCAGGAGATATCGACAGTAGAAGAAGCACTACAGGCTATGTCTTTACTTTGGGTAGTGCTGCAGTCAGTTGGGTCTCTCAGTTACAGAAGATAGTATCTATTAGTACAACGGAAGCAAAATATGTTGCGGCTACAGAAGCGTGCAAGGAGATGGTGTGGATGCAAAGTTTTATAGAAGAGTTGGGTAAGAAGCAAGTAGATTGCAAGAAAGTATTTAGAAGGATTTAAAGAACGAGGTGGTGAAAGGTGAGATTTGTGAAGGAAATGGGTTCAAAAACGGTTTTAGACTTTGGGATTTGAGTTTTGACAAGTTAATAAAGTGTTAGGATCGATCCATTGC
This sequence comes from Magnolia officinalis, assembly GCA_021015155.1. Lineage (NCBI taxonomy): Eukaryota > Viridiplantae > Streptophyta > Magnoliopsida > Magnoliales > Magnoliaceae > Magnolia > Magnolia officinalis. The sequence continues at coordinate 40,263,046 of JAJHSJ010000015.1, forward strand.
CTAAGGACGTCTAATCCCAGGTTGGCAAAAATTCGGGATGTTACAATCTACCCCCCTTAAAACAAAATTTCATCCCCGAAATTGGCTAAGGGTAATAAGGAAAGATTTAATTATTTCTTTTGCCTAAGTTTTATTGATTTCAAGTTTTTACGCGCGGTAGGGCATATACTAGTCTTGTTCATTTTAGTCTACCCCCCTTAAAACTCACTTCTTTATCCCTTGCTTATATCCTGATGGTTTGCTACAATGGATTTCTAAGAAAGATTCAAATCTTAGTTAGTGATCTATCTTTACGCACAGTCTGGATCCATTCCATTCGATCCTGGGCCAGTGGGGTAAGGGTCCACCACGCTTTCGCTGCGCCACCTAGATCAAAGAGGTGTATTAGCCGACCTAACTAGATTGGGCTCATAATGTTCTACCCCCCTTAAAAATTTATTTTCACCCTCAAGGCTCAAGAGCTATGTCCTGATCCGTATGTCGAAACAAGGTGTAATTTATAACCTATCCTTAACATGAAATGGGAAATGCATTGGTCTGCCTTTCTTCGACGATGTGTACTATGGCATTGATACCTATTGTCATAGAAAGCTAAAGATGATGGGTATTGTGGTTGATTTCAGGGGCAGGTGTGAGTTTGAGGCAAGATGCCTAATTCTACCAAGGAGTTTTGTCACGGTCCAGACTTATCCTATTTAATCATGCCTAGCTTAACAGACAGGTTATCTTTCTACATTCATATGTACAAAATGTATGCCGACATGGTTTTCGAAGCTTTCAATGTCGGATAATGATAGATTTCCTGATGTGGATGTTATTTCACATGCAAAATGCGATGTTTGTTTTGCGTTTCAGTTATATATGAAATTTGTGGAGTTTAGCATATTCTGTGTATTTGTAGAAAATACCGTATACGTACGAAATATGAAAGTGTGTTTGCCATGATTAACTACTGTGTGTATATGCTAGTTATATGTGTAACAACTCCTCGGCGAAAGGATTCGTCCTAATACATGTTTTGGCCAACATACATTATGTATGTTAATACGTGTAGTCTAAGTGTTTGTAAAAATGCTTGTATAAGTAAATACTTAGTACATAGTGCTTTGGGTGGGTGTGAGACAGGATTCTCAACTACCTTAGTTTAATCGCTTTACTTATGAAATGTATGTGTTTGGATTTTCTATTTAAGTTGTATTTTATAACATGCTTGTTAACATGTTTAAACTACTTGGTTAATTTTGCTCTGACTACTCCACATGCTTACTGGTTAAGGATTGAATGTGATTGGGGCTATGTTATAGTCCAGGCAATTAGTAACAGGCTTTGAGTTCGTAGCTGAGATTTATTTGCCATGTAGGATGTGTTTGACGAACCCGAGCTGTACTAGAGTTGTCGATAGTGGTTAGGCCACACGGAGTGTGTACACACTTCATGTCGATCAACTCGTTGTGCGCTCGTACTAGTCGGGCTCGTCAAGTAACCCGATTGACCCGATGTATGTTCACCATGTTTGGACGCTACTGCTTGAACTTAAGGTACCAAACTCACCAGTGAAAACCCCGTTAACCTTGGTACCTCAATCCGCTAAGACTCATGAGCCAGACATGGTGGTATGGGACACTATAGTCGAGCTGTCGGCCTGCGCCGAGGCGACGAGTCCACCCGTAGTGACCAGTGAGCAACACCGCCTCGTGAGTCGAATACGGTGGTATGGGACACTGTATTCGAGCTGTCGGCCTACACTGATAAGGTGACGAGCCCTTTGTAGTGACCTCGAGCATACTCTGAGCCTGCATTGAGGCGACTAGACTTTCCATAGCAATTAGAGTATAAACTAGGCCTACACTGCATCGAGGCGACGAGCCCTTTGTAGTGACCTAGAACCGCAACTATTAGGTATTGAGATTTATTAGGACTGACAACCCTAGAATGGATCATTATTAGGTATTGATATAAGGGAGGTACCTTAGTTTCCCAATCCTGCTGTATGAAAGGACTAATAAAAACTTGGTAATCACGCTCATAACATTGCACTGCATGTGCCCCGGGTTGAAAAGCACAAAGGGAAGAAAGCATGCCGCGACCGTAAGATGGTGTCGCATGAGGGAGTGTAGGCGAGGGCATGCATCATGAATAATTTTCATCTTTGCATTAATAAGAGTATCTAGGAATGTCTGATATGTCTGCTTTATCATTACTGCTTGACTGAGTTGATAACATGTTAACCTTTGTTCTATGATTCCACTAAGTTGATCACTCACTCCCACGTTCTGGGACAGTGTTCTGAACACCCACCAGACTCTGTCTTAGATGCAGATGACGATGCGACTCTAGAGGTGGAGCTGGATTACGATGGCAATCAGGATGCGTTCTCGTATATGCAGTTCTCTGGCGGTTTCGTTTAGGTCGTCCTGATCGATGGAGCTACATGGCTTATCATTGTAGTCGAAATATTTTTGACATTTTGACTCTTGAACTAGTACATGTATATGGTGACTCAGTGATGTGCTCATACTCTGGAGACCGATAGTGAGCTTTTTGGCTCATATACGTTTATGTACATCTTTCAGTCTTCCGCTTGCATTGTATAAACTGATCTTGAGTATGAATTACTATTTTGGTATAATCCCACTCATGATTAATGCACTAACACAGACAACATTTTAATCATAAGTATATATGTTACATAAGTGATGTTTGGAAACTTGGGAGTTGAGTTGTTACTCGACCCCCAATTTTTAGGGCGTTACAAGAAGAAAAGACATTTTCCCCCAAATTAAAAGCGCCAGCGCGCTACACGACTGGTCATGGGATGTCCTCGACAGGTCGTGCCACGATTGGTCGAGTCCGTCCTCGACTGGTCGTGCACATCTAAAAATATGCATTTTTTTTACATAATTTAAAATTCTAATCATTTAAAATATTAAATATATACAATATGATACAGAAATGCATAAATGATCAATTCAAATTGCACATACCAAGATCAAATTTTAATTTATTAAACCTGCTTTTGTCGAGCAGTTTAGTGAAAATGTCAACAAGCTGATTCTCGGTCGGAATGTATTCCAATGAAATTATCTTTTCTTCCACTAATTCATAAATGTAATGATATCTAATGTCAATGTGCTTGGTTCGTGAATGCTGGATTGGGTTTTTAGATATATTAATTGCACTGGAATTATCATAATATAAAACTATTGAATCCTGTGCAATTCTGTAATCGCTTAACATTCTATTCATCCATACAAGCTGAGTACATGCATTTCCAGCTGCAATGTATTTAGCCTCAGCAGTTGAGAGCGATACGGAACTTTATTTCTTACTTTGCCAAGAAATTAAACAGTTTTCAATATAGAAACAACCACCACTGGTTGATTTCCTATCATCAACATTACCAGCCCAATCAGCATCGGTGTACCCAGCTAATTAAACATTAGTATCATGTAGATACCAAAGACCCAGATTAGCAGAACTTGCGATGTATCGCATAATTTGCTTAACAACAGTTAAATGTGACTCTTTAGGGTCAGATTGATATCTAGCACAAATTCCAACGCTAAAAGCAATATCAGGTCTACTTGCAGTTAAATACAGCAAACTACCTATCATACTGCGATATAATTTAGAATCTATACTTTTACCTGTAAAGTCCTTTGAGAGTCTTAATGTTGTACTCATAGGAGTATTAAAAAATTTTCCATTCTCAAATCTGAACTATTTCACTAAGTTCAGAGCATATTTGGTTTAAGAAATGAAGATACCATCAGGTTGTTGTTTTACTTGCAACCTTAGGAAATAATTCAGTTCCCCCACTATGCTCATTTCGAATTTGGATTTCATAAGATCTGTAAACTCAACAGTCATGTTAGTACAGGTATATCCATAAATAATATCATCAACATAGATCTGCACTATTAAGATATGATCATTATATTTCTTAACAAAAAGAGTCTTATCAACACTCCCCATTTAAAAATTATGACTTAGTAGAAACTTAGTCAATTTTTCGTACCATGCCCTGGGAGCTTGTTTCAAACCGTAGAGAGCCTTTTTTAAGCGATAGACATGATCAGTGTTCTTAGGGTCTTCATAACCGGTTGGTTGTTCAACATATACTTCTTCATGCAAATCGCCATTCAAGAATGCACTCTTTACATCCATTGGACAAATTTTGAACTTTCTAAAGCAAACAATGGATATAAATAGTCTAATTGATTCAAGACGAGCTACTGGGGCAAAGGTTTCATCATAATCGATGCCTTCAATTTGAGTGTACCCTTGTACAAGCAGTCTAGCCTTGTTTCGAATTATATTTCCATGTTCATCAGACTTATTTTTAAAAATTCACTTAGGTCCGATAATATGTTTATCTTTAAGTCTAGGAACTAAGTACCAAACATCATTTCTAACAAATTGATTAAGCTCTTCTCGCATCGTAACAATCCAGTTTTCGTTAGTACGAGCTTCTTTTACGTTAGCCAGTTCTGTTTGAGATGTAAAGCACACGTAATTACATACATCTTCCAGTTGTCTACGATTGCGCACACCAGTGAGAGGGTTTCTAAGAATCTGAGTGTTTGGATGATCTTTAACAGTCCTCAGTTCAGAGTTATTTTGCCTTGATAAAGTATCTGGTTTGTCAATTAGAAGAACTTCATCATTATCTGAACTTGAGTCAGGTGTATTCAAGTGATCATCAATGACCACATTGATGGACTCTTGAATAACACCGGTTCTCTTATTCAGTACTCGATACGCTCTACTATTTAAAGCATATCCTAAAAAGATCCCTTCATCACTTTTGGTGTCAAACTTACCTAGATTTTCACAGTCACGTAAAATATAACACTTGCTGCCAAAAACTCGAAAGTATTTGACAGTAGGCTTCTTATCAAACCATATTTCATAGGCCGTTTTATTAATAGACTTACTTGTATAAACCCGGTTGATTGTATAGCAGGCAATATTTATAGCTTCAGCCCAAAGATTTTTAGAGAGCTTCATACTATTCAACATTACATTTGTCATTTCTTGAAGCACTCTATTTTTTCTTTCAACAATTCCATTTTGTTGTAGTGTTTTAGGTGTAGAGAATTCATGTGATATTCCCTGATCGCAACAAAATTTCTCAAAACTACTATTCTCAAATTCTGATCCATGATCACTACGGATCTTACAGACTTGAGAACCTTTTTCCGTTTGGATCCATTTGAGAACTCTTTTTACTTCATCAAGGGTTTCTGATTTATCCCTTAAGAAGGCTACCCAAGTGAATCTGGTAAAATTATCCATGATTACCAGTATGTATTTTTTGCCACCTCGACTCTTCGTCTTGTTGGTCCTATATGATCCATGTGGAGAAGTTCGAGAGGTTTGGATGTGGCATTGGAGTCCACTTTTTTGGCACTCCTAGTTTGTTTTCCAATCTGGCATTCGCCACATATTTTGTCTACTTTCTGTAATTTGGGTAGACCTCTTATCAGTTCTCTTTTGTTCAATCTATATAGATTGTGGTAGTGTATATATCCAAGGTGTTTATGCCATAACTCAGTTTCATCAGTATGGACCATGTAGCACGTTTGATTAGATGAGTTAGAATCACTTACAATGTAGCAATTTTCAGAAGTTCTGCGACCAGTTAATATTACAAAACCCTTTTTGTTTAAAATTTCACAACCTCGATTAGTAAATTTTACACTATGATTGTTATCGCATATTTAAGATATGCTTAACAGATTGGGTTTTAACCTTTCAACGTATAAAACATTCTTAAATAAGGGAAGGTTTAAGAGTTGAACCGTACCTTGGCCAATAATCCTACAGTTGCTACCATCACCAAATGTGACTGAACCATCAGTCATGTCTTTAAGATCGGTAAATAGACATTTATCACCAGTCATATGCCTTGAGCATCCACTGTTTAAGTACCACTTTGAATGACTTGTAGCTTTGAAAGCCGTGTGGGCAACCAAGCAAGTAACCTTAGGAATCCATTTCATAACTGTTTTGGGTTTAGGAGTATAGTTGGTCTTCTTATGTTTATAGTAGTTGCAAGAATGACCTACTGAGTTAGATTTTAAGAGATCCTTAAGTAAATCAATTATCTTTTCAGCTAAAGGGTTTCGGTTCTGATTTTTATAGTTGATATGGTTGCTTTTAGGTTTAAAAGATTGATAGGTTTTTAGTATTTTTAGAAAAGTTTTGATTTGAACTATTCTTATTTGAGTTTGAAGACTCTCCTTTCACAAACTTAAGAGGAGTATTCTTCTGTTTAGGAAGAACATTTTTGTCATAGCCCAAACCGAATTGATCGCCACATTTTCGGAATCCAGATAAAAGCTTTTCTAATTTAGGATCACCTTGGGCATATTGTTGAGGGTCAAATATCGCATATCAAACCCCAGTAATTACCTAAGTTTATGAATATGATACTGTTTAACAGCCTGGTTTAATCACATTTGTGGTGCAGGGTGCATTATTGAACTTGGATTGAAATGAGATGCCAAAAGCACGTATTTGATGATTTGAAATCACCACAGCAAGGGACAGACTCCAAAGGACCAAAATTGATGGATTTGCACGCCAGAGATCAGAGGAAATCAAGCTGTTTGCATTTAACGGGCTCGAAAACCAACCAGAATGCAAGATCACAAGGTTCCCACCATCTGATAGACTCGAAACTTCATACATGACCTGAGGACCATGAATTAACCGTACACGTCAATTTTCAGCCATTGAACACCTGTGGAAGTGGGCCAACGGACAGATCAGCCCCTTAATTCACTAAGTGGGGCCCACCTGCTACCTGGATATGCTTCAAAACTTTCCTTGACAACTTAAAAGCGGTAACAAAAAGGACGGATGGAACGGATTTTACAGAAACATCACAGTAGACCCCATCTAAGGTACATGTGTATAGTGTACGTGTGCACTAGCCGTGCACGGCTGAAACCAGAGACGGTCAAACCGTCTCTGACCGAAATTACAAAACAGAAATTTCTATTTTTAACAGTGTGCGTAACAGGGGCCGTCGGTGGCTGTTTGTGGGCCACCATCACCGATCATAGGTCCGATCCGGACCGTCCATTAGCTCCACGTGGCCCCTATTACCACTGTCAAGGTGGCACAATTCCAAGAAATGGCCCCTATTACCAAACACATGATAAATGGTGCAAAGGTTTGATTCAGTGGGTCGCAACGTAGGCGATCCAAAACCGACCGTGTCTGAACGGTTTTTCGATGTGGACTCAGTGGACGGATTGGATTTCACTAATATAGGGAGGAGTGAGCCCCACCATCGTTACTGCGTATAGATTATGCAGCCCCTGTTGCAACCGGACGCTGTCTGTGATTTGCAGGCTGTTGTGGGCCCCACCTGTCGACCAAAATGCTGATCCAAACCGTCCATCTATTTTCTCATCCAAAAAACGTTTCAGGGAACGTTATATTTTTAGAAAGAAAGTGAGGGAAAGGAAGGGAAAATGACACCGTTTTCTGGGTGCGTGAAAGAGTTACGCTCTCTGCTGCGTAAGAAGGCATGAACCGACTCGAAGACGGATGCACTTCGACCCACTGCTGGCGCCATTGGTTTTAAAAAGGGAGAGAGAGAAAGAAGGGGGGAGCCGGGGAGCTTGGAGCTTGGACGTGGAGCACAGAGGAGAGAGAGTAGAGTTGTTCTCTTTTGATTTTTCTTATTTTATTTTATTTTGTTAAGAGATTAGCCTAATCATGTTTATGGGCTAAACCTCTTAGCTAGTGCTAAGAGGTGAAGCTTGTAGTGAGATGGGAGATTCTATTTTTTGCCTTTAATGGGATTTTTGATTTATGAACTGAATTTAATTTTAGTTTAATTAAGGAAATACTTTTAGTTTTCAATGGTTTGTTGTGACTGAAATTACAATAGATCTGTGGTGGCTTTGAGTATTTCTTTTCCTTTTGATGTTTATGATGTCAGGAAGCCCTGTTGTTCACCATCGTCTCCTGGGCATGGTTGGATGTCGGTACTCTTCCTAACTTTCATAATCTGATTGGTTGACAATTAGTTTAATTATGTTGTTTACTTTGTCTCCTGGGCATGGCTAGGTGATGGAATCCATTCTAATTCATATACCTTTCATCTCTTTAAAACTATAATAAAAGGACGTTCGGTTTGATTTTTATGGTTTCACCCTTCAACTGGATGAAGATAGAACTCTAAGTCCAGTTGAATTCTTGGAACAGGCATAAGATCTCCCTGACCTTTACAAGTAGATCCTCTGAATCCCTAGTGTTTTTCGCTGAATTCTTTAGATTTTAGTTAATTATTCACAATTATTCTCTTGATCACACTCGATTTAGATTTCATCCTATTCTAGTTGTGGTTCTAGTTAGTTTCAGATAACGTACAGGTTTCAGTCCCTGTGGATTCGACCTCGGTCTTACCGAGATTATTACTACATCACAACCCTATACTTGGGGAGTGAACAAGTTATTGGCGCCGTTGTCGGGGATTGACGGTTACGTTTTCTAAAATTAACTAGTTTTAGGATTAGTTTAAGAGTAGGATTTTTCTAACTTTAGGTTTAGAACTTTCCTAATTATTTTTAGAAACTCTCTAATTCTAGTATTTTTCTATTTTTAGGAACTAGTTTATTTTTAGAAACTTTCCTCTTTAAACTAGGTTAGTTATTTCCCTTCTTAGAAACTCTTTCTAATTTTAGAAACTAACTCATCTTTCCTTTATTTTATTTTTAGAAACTTTCCTTTTTAGGAAATTAGTTTATTTTTAAAAACTTTTTAATTTTAGGTTTAGATTTTCTATTTTAGAAACTTTTTCATTCTAGATCTTCTTTTTAGAAACTAACTTAGCTTCTAGGTTTAGGGAACTTTCCTTTTTAGAAACTAACTTTCTATTTCAATTGTAGGAACTTTCTAACTTTAGACTTTCTATTTTAGAACTAATTTCTTTTGGTTTCTTTTGCAAGATCTTAACATAGGAACTTCTCATTTGGTACCTTCCTTCTAACTTCTCCTCCTATTACTTTCCATACTGCTGTAGGATCTTTTCTTTTGTTTTCTTAGGATTAGATTCAGATTGAGGGTTTCACCATGTATATGCACGAGTGGGAACGTCAATATGCTGAGATAGCTTTTGAGCATGCGAAACAGTGCGATGAGATGTATGATGATTATGACCAACATAAACCTATGTCTCAGAATTTTCCTGAACCAACCATCGAGAACCAACCTGAGCATAGTACTCCATCGGTTAAGAAGTCCTTACGCGATCATATACGGGAGAACAATTCCACCCCATGGACAGTACGCGAGTGTTGGGGTTATCATAACTATGGGAGTGAGAATTATTATCACCCATCCGAGAAAAAGAAAACAATGCGTGATTATATTATGAGTGATAATAAGTATTACCAACCATCAGATTCTCCCATCTATGATCCGTATGACTATAATCAATGAAAACATCAATGTCGGGAAGCTGAACCAGCTATATATCATAGTGATAATTCTCTTGGGTCATCTACCCTTGAAACCCAATCAGAAACAATCCAAGAGGACTCACTTTAGAAGCTCATGAAAGCACAAGAGCAATTCAATCAACTTGTCATACAATCATGCGAATTGCTCAAATCCTTAATTCCAATCATTCAATCACATCTTATGGAGAAGGAAGAGGCTAGGTTATCCCAGTCTCATCTCAATCTAGAAGCACAATGTGAAGAAGGTTATCATAATTCGCTTGTGGCAGAAACTGAAATTATGAATGAGGAATTGGATTCCATTAATGAGCAGATGGTTCGATTTCCCGACGAGTCGATCTCGATGACTGTCCAAAGGAATGATCAAGAGACGTGGGTGTCTTTCAAATATAATGATAGTGACACACTTCACTCACATGACACGCATGAGTACACTAATGAGGTAGAGGTTAGTTTATTCGAACCTCAACCCAATCTAGGAACAGAATGTGAGGAATGTGATCCCATCCTAAGTTCACACTGCACGGAACTGGATGATGATGAGTATTGAGATTCAATCTCAAGTATGGCCCCTGCCAATGATCAAGAGGTTCAGGAAGTTGCCAACCATAATGATGTACCTCACCTGTCTGAAATGACTGATTTGAATGTGGAGAATGAACCACTTTCACATAATCCTTCCAACCCTTGTGATACATGTTTGGACCACTGCCCTGAATTGAATGATGATATGATTCGGGCGATGGACGATTTGCTTGATATAACTCTGGAATTTGAAACTACCCAGTTAAGGCTACAATCTGAGTTACACACTTTAGACGATTCAATGCCTCCACTGAGAAGCTTCAATGACCAGAGTTTTCACATCAATTCTTCACCCATTGATTGTCCATCTGTCTGTGAAGGGCAAGAGCAAGTGAGCATGCGTCCATCTACTTTAAAAGACGATGGAATCCTTGGGCTCATCATCACAGATTTCAATGCAGGAGATGAGTCAATCCCAGCTGATTTTCCCACATCTTTGAACTCATGCTTAGCACACCTTGTGGATTCCTTACATGACACTACCTCGGTGGTTATCACGGACCAAGCGCGCCCTTACTCTGAAGCCCATTCTTCCCCAAACCCTGAATGTTTACCACTAAAGGAAGAGGAGCTAAAAATTGAACCAAAGTCTGGAACTTCGGAATGCATCAAGACTACATTACTTCCTGAATTTTTTTAAAAATTTTATCTACCTGTAGTCTCTGATTCACCATGGGATACTAACTTTGAAACTTTTTCTGACATAGGTAAATCATATATACTTTGGATACCTCAGACGAATCAACGACAAATTTTTGTTGAGGTACATAAGTTTCTCTGGCCATTCATGCTCCAGGGCATCAAAGCCTATTGCAAAAAGGGCTTTTGGATGATCTTGTTGAGGAACTTACTGAGAAACTTATCAAGATATTGGCCGGAAGAGGAACCTTGCTGCATGATCGATTAGTTTTTCCCTGTTTTCATCGGACAAGGGTAGTTTGCTTATTGCCATTCTAGGATAGTCGGCTTTATGCTGTTAGGTTAGTTTGCTTTATACATTGTTTTAGGACAGTTTGCTTTTGTTGGTTTCTCTCTTGTGCTGACCCGCTCTCATGCTGAGATCTCTATGGAAGTCTTTCTGGATTCATTATCTAGGTACTATCTTCCCATCACTTCTCATTTACTTTCGTTGTCCCATATGCACTGCATACTTATATCTTTTACATTGAGGACAATGTCGATTTTAGGTTGGGGGTGGGAGATTAGGTTTCCTAATCAGTGTTTTCTTGGTCTTGAGCAAAAATTGGGAAAATTTTTAATTTTTTTGGAATGTCTAATGAATTCGAAGTGATTTTGACAGTCATGTAGAGCACTAGAATTTCAAGATACATGATGTTGGTAATTTATGACTCTTGGATTCAGTATCTATTAGATTTCACAGTTAAGTTTGAATTGTTAATCCATGATTAGAAGTTTTAAACATTGATTGAGTCATGATTCCACATGCCACATCTCGCTTATACATTAAGGTTTCAGTCGATATTGAAGGATTAACTTGGTAATCACTAAGCATGAAAGGAACCAACCTAAGAAAAGTGAATGGATTGGGCGAACGGTCTTCACCATAGGTTTGCTCCCTATAGGTGTAGATTTAATTCCCCATGGATGATATGTGAAAAGGGATGGGTGTACAGTCTTCACCATAGGTTTGCTCCCTATAGGTGAGGATGTGATTCCCCTTCTTGGCGTTACTTCTAATGAAAAAATCAAAAGCTAAAAGAATGAAAGAATGATCCGTGAGGAAAGTTTTGATTTAGGTGGCTGTCCTGAATGCTCTCGTTGGTTACCAATCATATCATGAAATAACGAATCGAATCTTAATGTTGATAAGCCGAAATTAGACTATACAATCATGGATCCTAATGTTTAAAATTTTTCTGATTGATGGACTATTACGTTGAACTTGACTATGGAATTTACCATGCGCTTGAGTCCATGAGAAAGTAATGGCTAACATTCATGAATCTTAGAATTCTAGGATCTGGATTGTTTTTCAAAAATCATTCGAGTTTATAGAAATCCTCCTGTAATTCTTAAACGTATTTTTCGCATACTTTGCTCGGGACTAGCAAAATGCTGGTTGGGGGTTGTGTTGAGGGTCAAATATCGCATATCAAACCCCAGTAATTACTTAAGTTTATGAATATGATACTGTTTAACAGCCTGGTTTAATCACATTTGTGGTGCAGGGTGCATTATTGAACTTGGATTGAAATGAGATGCCAAAAGCATGTATTTGATGCTCTGAAATCACCACAGCAAAGGACGGACTCCAGAGGACCGAAATTGATGTATTTGCACGCCAGAGATCAGAGGAAATCAAGCTGTTCGCATTTAACGGGCCCGAAAACTAATCAGAATGCAAGATCACAAGGTTCCCACCATCTGATAGACTTAAAACTTCATACATGACCTGAGGACCATGAATTAACTGTACACGTCAATATTCAGCCATTGAACACCTGTGGAAGTGGGCCAACAGACAGATCAGCCCCTTAATTCACTAAGTGGGGCCCACCTGCTACCTGGATACGCATCAAAACTTTCCTTGACAGCTTAAAAGCGGTGACAAAAAGGACGGATGGAACGGATTTTGCAGAAACATCACAGTAGACCCCATCTAAGGTGCATGTGTATAGTGTACGTGTGCACTAGCCGTGCACGGCTGAAACCAGAGACGGTCAAACCGTCTCTGACCGAAATTACAAAACAGAAATTTCTGTTTTTAACAGCGTGCGTAACATGGGCCGTCGGTGGCTGTTTGTGGGCCACCATCACCGATCATAGGTCCGATCTGGACCATCCATTAGCTCCACGTGGCCCCTATTACCACTGTCAAGGTGGCACAATTCCAAGAAATGGCAGAGAATGGTTTCTGATCATCCAAACACATGATAAATGGTGCAAAGGTTTGATTCGGTGGGCCGCAGCGTAGGCGATCCAAAACCGACCGTGTCTGAACGGTTTTTCGATGTGGACTAAGTGGACGGATTGGATTTCACTAATATTGGGAGGAGTGGGCCCCACCATCGTTACTGCGTAAAGATTATGCAGCCCCTATCGCAACCAGACGTTGTCTGTGGTTTGCGGGCTGTTGTGGGCCCCACCTGTCAACCAAAATGCTGATCCAAACCGTCCATCTATTTTCTCGTCCAAAAAACGTTTCAGGGAACGTTATATTTTTAGAAAGAAAGTGAGGGAAAGGAATGGAAAATGACACCGTTTTCTGGGTGCGTGAAAGAGTTGCACTCTCTGCTGCGTAAGAAGGCAGGAACCGACTCGAAGATGGATGCACTTTGACCCACTGCTGGCTCCATTGATTTTAAAAAGGGAGAGAGAGAAAGAAGGGGGGAGCTGGGGAGCTTGGAGCTTGGACATGGAGCACAGAGGAGAGAGAGTAGAGTTGTTCGCTTTTGATTTTTCTTTTTTATTTTATTTTGTTAAGAGATTAGCCTAATCATGTTTATGGGCTAAACCTCTTAGGTAGGGCTAAGAGGTGAAGCTTGTAGTGAGATGGGAGATTCTATTTTTTGCCTTTAATGGGATTTTTGATTTATGAACTGAATTTGATTTTAGTTTAATTAAGGGAATACTTTTAGTTTTCAATGGTTTGTTGTGACTGAAATTACAATAGATCTGCGGCGGCTTTGAGTATTTCTTTTTCTTTTGATGTTTATGATGTCAGGAAGCCCTGTTGTTCACCATCGTCTCCTGGGCATGGTTGGATGTCGGTACTCTTCCTAACTTTTATAATCTGATTGGTTGACAATTAGTTTAATTCTTTTGTTTACTTTGTCTCCTGGGCATGGCTAGGTGATGGAATCCATTCTAATTCATATACCTTTCATCTCTTTAAAACTATAATAAAAGGACGTTCGGTTTGATTTTTATGGTTTCACCCTTCAACTGGATGAAGATAGAACTCTAAGTCCTGTTGAATTCTTGGAACAGGCATAAGATCTCCCTGACCTTTACAAGTGGATCCTCTGAATCCCTAGTGTTTTTCCCTGAATTCTTTAGATTTTAGTTAATTATTCACTATTATTCTCTTGATCACACTCGATTTAGATTTCATCTTATTCTAGTTCTGGTTCTAGTTAGTTTCAGATAACGTACAGGTTTCAGTCCCTGTGGATTCGACCTCGGTCTTACCGAGATTATTACTACATCACAACCCTATACTTGAGGAGTGAACACATATCTCCAAGTATCTTTCAAACTCAAAATTGAAGAGACTTCAAGTTTTAGTTTTTCATTTTAGATTTAAGATTTTCAATAAGGGAAGTTTTAAAATCTAAATCGCATTTAGTTTTTTCAAAACAATCTGAAATGTGGGATTTTTCTAAAATAAGAGTATCAAAATGTTCTTTAAGTTTTAAAAACTTTTCTTTTTGAAGTTTTAATTTAACAGCAATTTTACAACTTTCCTTGTATAGGGCATTGTAAGCATCTTGTAGATCATCTTCATTTTCGTGATTGCTATTCAGATTTTCTTCACTAGTTAAATCATCATGATCTGAAAAAGTGAACTTAGCTAGAGTCATATATGGGCTTTGACTTCATTGCTCGACTCAGTTTCAGAATCTTCTGATTCAGAAGAGGCTTCAGTGCCAGAAGATTCATCCCAAGTAGCTAACATACCTTTACTTTTAGGTTTGTCCTTTCTAGGACATTTGTTTGCTAAATGCCCATATTCATGGCAGTTGTAACATTGACTATCTTTTAAAGATTTTCAAGTTTTAGGTTTAGATTTCTTCTTATCATTAGATTTTTGAAAATCAACCCTCTTTTTACTTTTAAAAATTTTATAAAACTTTTTTGCTAAAAATTTTCTTGAGAAATACATTTAGAAGATTTAAGGGCGATAGATTTACCTTTAGGAGCTTTAAAGTTTAACTCATAGGTTTGTAAAGAACCAACTAATTCTTCTACCCTCATATTATCCGTATCACGAAGTTCCTGGATCGCAGTTACCTCAGAATTAAACCGTTCAGGAAGTGAGCGTAGTATCTTTGCACAGACTTTACTTTCTGGGATTTTATCACCAAGACCCCATATAGAATTCACATTGTCATTTAATCTTGTATAGAAGTCCATGAACCTTTCATTTTCTTCCATATGTATTTCCTCAAATTTGGTTGTGAGGATTTGGACTTTAGATTTTTTGACAATTGATGTTCCCTCGTGTGTCATTTCTAAAATATCTCAGGCTTGCTTTGCAGAATCACAGGATATAATTTTTTTAAATTCATCCGGTGATAGTGCACAAGTGATTGCATTTAATGCTTTTGCATTGCCATTACTCTCACTTTTCTGAACTGTGGTCCAAGAAAAATAAGGTGTTATTCTCATAGATTTGGATCCATCGGTACCAGTTACTTCAATGGTAGGAGGGGTCAATTCAGTCACTGTAGCTAGCCACACACTTTCATCCATGGATTTTAAGAAAATCCTCATTCTGGCTTTCTAATAAGCATAGTTGGTGTCATCAAATGGTGGATGCCTAGTGACTAAGAGGCTATCAAAATTTGACATCTTATAAATAGCTTAGATCGATTAGCTCAGGAAATAAATCCAAAAATATAACAATTAGAACGAGCTATTAGGCTTTGATACCACTTGAAAAGGCCAAAGTATATGTCCTAGACGGGGTGGGGGTGAATAGGACTATGCCAAATTAAAATGATAACAGCGGAATTTAACCAAATAAAAGAAAGATAACACTATAATCAATTCACAATACTAAAATGTAAAGCAACCTCAAATGTATGAGTATTAAGAGACTAATACAAATGTTGTTCTAAGGACAACCTTACACCAAAAACCAAGGTTTATGGTAGGACAACCTGATTCCTAGAAAGGTCTTTGTATCAAAAACTCAAACTTGATACAGAGAATAAGTAGATAAATAACAAGGAAATGAAATCTAAGTTATTACAACATTCCCCACAATGCTTGAAATGTAAAAGATTACAACATTCACATCCACAAATATATCCACAAATACATCTCACAATATTGAATGATAAAAGATATAGAAATTAAACCACATATTCACAAAACACAAAGAGTTATAGTGGTTCACCTGTGTGTACACCAACTGTTAAACAATAGCCACACAGCTTGCTACTCCACTCCTAATATCCTCACATAGTGGATATTAGCGTTCACTATGAAATAGGTTTTTCTCAGGTTCACCTAAAACCCTCACAATTGTGTCTTTCAAGTGGGCTTACGCAATTCAAAAACCCCACACTCTGAGTTTTCTGGATCACCTCAGATAAATCAAAACAATGAGAATTTTCTGGCTTAATCTCAAAAGAAACCAAAATAGAAGATTTACACAAATATAAAATACCTGGATTTCTCCTTTTGTTGCAGCCCGAAAGAACCAAGATGGAGTAGAAATTCGAATATAGAAGTTCAATGTCCAATACTCACTTATGAAATGGTTCTAGATTCTAAATTGATTTTAAATTAAACCAAGTTGGGCTAGCACATGATTTTGATTCCAAGAAGTGGAATATCACAATTCCTCTTTCAAATCAGATTGGAATGCAAAAACTGTAACGCCCCGACTTTTCAAGACTTGAGTATACGACTCGTTTCCCAAAAACCCAAGTGTTAACCTTAAAGGATGGTCAAATTCGAGTGTACATACATTTTTTCTTTTATTAAAGTAAGCAAATGAGCGTAGTGTGGACAAATTGACGTAAAGGAAAATTTCATTATCATTCAAATATACAACATGTTGCCCATAATGACTTATACAAACCAATGTCTCCACAATAACAAATACAAGATTACACACATGAGAAATTTAAAAGCATATGAAACACAACGAAAGCAGCAAGATCGCGCAGCTTCCTTGACAAGTACAACCACGTGTCCTTGACCCCTATAATGTCTCCTCATCAATCTGAACCTGCATATCACTTAAGCCACCTGTGCTACCTGTACGATTATATTTTTGATGGATGAGTGGCCAACTCAGTGTGAATTCCCCTCAAGATTACACACCGCCACATTAGGTAAGCATAGTTATAAAACAACAAGGCAATCAAAACAATACATGATGCAGTCTTTTTTTAATACATGGATGCGTGAATGCACATCGACTTGGGGATGCACATCCGGTCGGACTTGGGCTCGTCGCCCATGCAAATCATCGACCTGGGAAAATCATCCAGTCGGTCGATAGTCGGTGGTCTGGAAGCTAGCGAAACGACACCCCGAAGATCTAAGGGCACGTGCTACAGCATCCAGAATAGCCACCCGTCATCGCCAACATGCTATGGATGCATGATTAGTCAAACCATTATTAATCCAGTTATAATCAGCCAATTTAGGTAAGCTCAAGGTTACTACGGGGAGCGTATAACCCAGCGTAGGCCGACAGCTTGGGCATAGGTCCCATACCACCATCCCCGACTCATGAGACTACCACCTTAGGATGTTTAATGGAAACCCATCGACTAGTGGCCAATCACATTACAGTATATGGGGCTTACCATCGCATTGAACCCATCTAGGGCAAGTATCAAAACAAAACCACGCAGGGTGAGTATTAAAATATTCTACATAAGGCCAATATCAAAACCATACGATAAATACCATCCTTAAAAACCATTAAGCACAACAACCCTGGATGGTAGGCCCACATCAATGATCCATCTAGACCACCATTCAATAACCATTAAGTCGAAGGTCCATTACGATCACAACTAGTCAAGTTACATCCCAAGTATGGGTGTACATTCATATGTGGGAATTTCTCACTAATGTACCAATTTTATTTCCATAAGCAATCCACAAAAAGATATCCACAAGCATGAACAATTATAGAGGATAATCATAAAGCATGTAATATAACAATTCAATTTCCACCAGCTAACACATGTGATTATAAGGGAGATATCAATTATAAATTTAAATTTAAATAAAAACTATAACTTAAGCTAATGAGAAGATGGAAAGCTCAAGGGGAAGAATCATCACCTCATACTTGAACCACCAATTGATGTTGCTAAGAAGCGCGTGTACCCTTAGAATCAATCCTACCACAAATCAAGAACTTGTACAATTAGATCCAAGTTCTACCTACTACCTAGGGTTTAAGATTATAGCCTAGGGTTATCTTTTAGGGTTTTAGTGTAGAATTAGGGTTTTCACCCTAGGGTTTAGTCCTAAACTTAGATTCTAGAATTTGATTATTGAATTTGGACTTTAATTGGTGTGACCATTAATGGTATTGTTAATGAGAGTAATAATTGAGTAAAACTAATAAATAAATTAGTCATAAGTTTTGGAAATATTACAACGGCTAATATTATATTAAATTATCTATCAACCCATGACTAATGATACTAATAGTGACTTATATTAGTAATACCCTAGTAAAGGAACCTGTAGTGATGTTATAGAGAATAACTTATCAATTAGGTTCATAATTTATGGTTTAAGTTACTTAGGTCTAGGACTTCACCCTAGAGTGTAGGTTTAGGTTTTGATTTTTGGATTTAATTTCTATGTGATGTAATAACGGTATTGATGATATTACTAACTTAAAATAATAATTTAATAATGACTAAATAACAACAACAATACTATGAATAATAATACTAGTAATTCCAAAACAATTATTAATATTAACCATATCTTTAATATTAGCTAACGTGACACTAATAATCATTTGATGAGAATTAAATAGTGTGCTCTGCAACTAGTGATAATATGAGAAATAAAGCGCTTATATTTAATAATTGACATTTTGTCTAGAATAACTAATTTTAGTATATATGAAATTTACTAATGGTTAATTATACCTAACTCTAATAATCCACAATTTAGTATTAACAGTAACAATGATAATTGAAATAATTTAATTTTGGGAAGCGAATGTGGGCTCACCTAGCCGACTCGGTTCGAGTCGAGTTGACTCGACTCAACGCCTCTACCAACACCACTCCTTCTCTCTTTCTTTTCCTCTTCTCCTCCTTTTCTTTTCTTCAACTCTCATGGCTGGAATTGACCAGCAAGGAGCTGGACTGGACCAGGTTTTACAACTCAGTCGAGTCGACTCATCGGTGGCTCTCTCTTCCTTCTTCTCCTTTATTTATTTATTTATTTATTTATTTTCTTCACAGCTAGGCCATTAAGGAGGTTGGATCGGATCCAACACAACCCCACTCGACCCGACTTAGTCCTGGTCGAACTGAGTCGACACAGCGCAGCAGGAAACCGGCTGTGAGACGACAGTCATTCCTTCTCTCTCACCGATTTTCTTTTCTTCTCTTCTCTCTATCTCCTTCTCCTTCTATCTTCTTCCTTATTCCTTGCTGTTGGAAACGTCCAGCAACGGCCGACAGACCTGGCCCGCACTTGGCTCGGATCGAGTGGTGGTGCAGCTGCCTGGTGCAGCAACCCATCACACACCTTCATCTTCCTTTCTCCTTTCTTTCTTTCTTCATTCTCCCTGGATCTCTCCCTCTCTGTCTACTGGAAACTTCCAGCATGGTTTGAACCAGGCCCGAGCAAAGCCACCCGATAACCCGACAGGTGCGGTGGGTCAGCGAGGAGGAAGGGTGACAACAATGGCAGATTTTCTCTCGATGCTTTTTCCTTTATTTTGACGACATGGGAGGGTTCGTATGAATGTAATGGAGCTCGAAAAATGAAGATTTCGAAGCTTCAGGGAGGATTAGGCGGTGGGTTTGGGAGGACGAAGAAACGGCATTTTTCTCTTTCCAGCCGCAAGGAAGTGGAGATGAGCCTAAAGAGAGTTGTTCTCTCTCTTTTGCAGGGTTCTTCCAACGATCCTAGACAGTCGGATCAGGAGCAAACGGTTCAGATTGCAACAGTCAGCATGCACATCTGTCAGAGTCGAAAACCGGCCGCGGTTTTGGCTTCCTGTGGGCGAAACTCTCTCTCCCACGAGGAGAGCCATCGGACGGTTGAGATTTCTTGCAAATGAACGGACGAGATTAGTGGATTCCCACTCATGTGGATTGTTGAGCTGGAAGGAAACAAATTCCATTTTTGGAATGTCGGTTTTGTAGGGTCTTGTTTGGGTCAAAGATGGTGCATGTGCACACATTCGTCAACACGTGGAAAAAGGGTAGGTTTTGGTTGGACCCATGTCGTGCACACGATGGACGGATCAGATCGTCCAAACGATCTAAGATGGTGGCCCATAGCAGGCCTCAAACGGACGTCGTCCGTCGGCTGACGCAAACTGGAAGGAGAGAGTAATCTCTCCTTTTGAGAGAGCACGGGTCAGCGTGCTCTGACCGGCTTGGGGCTTCTAGTGCACTTCAGGTGATGTTGTATTGGTGTATATGCATGTCCTTGTGGGGCCCATGGTGATGTTTGTAATAAATCCAATCTATCTATCCCACTTGGTGGGCCCTGTCATAGCTTCTGACCAAAGATGGGGCAGATCTAAATCTTAAGTGGGCCATACACCTAAACTTCTACTCCTAACGGTGGGTTTCTGACAATCTAATAGTTGGATCATCCCGGGATTGAGTGTCAACGGTTGGAAAGGGCCAAGGGGCCAAAATATGGGACACATTCATGTCCTAGATGGGCCACACTTTAATCAACATGTACTGAATTTACCTTGAACCAGGAATTCATTTAAGTCAACATAAATTCTTGGCTGGAAAAAAGAATAAATCAGGTGCGGTCCGCTTGTGATGACTTATGGGGATCCATTCCATTCACCGTCTTTAGCACGCCGTGCTAACCCATGGTCCCAAATTTGAAGTAGATCTGAACTTCAGGTGGGCCGCACAATCCTGCCGAATAATGAGAATTCTCACCATTAGAACTTCAACTATAACTCACGTCGTCAACAGTGCCATGCATGATACAATATTTACAATTGTACCTTTTTTATTTAATAAAACTTCTGCCATCCGTAATTCATGAGTCTACTGTCCAAATGAGATGAAATTTGACAGGTGGTCTTTATTTTTCACACTCTTTCCATCGCCCAAATTTGGGGTCTGATCTCTCAATGATGACTAAGATATATTTCAAAATTCTAAAATAATATTTGTACTCCTCTGATTAACAACTTACCGGGCAGCTGGGACTTAAACCCTAAGATCTTCATGATGATCAGTTTGCTATGATGTTTACATGGCCCAGTTGGCGGATCAAAACATGATGGGTGGTCAGATAACTTATTAATAATAAGGGGACTTGATGGTTAACACTCTGGCCATGTATGTCAGTGGATGTACGGTCAGTTTCGTAAATGGATGGTCATAAGGTGTGTTTCTGGAGTGATTAGGGGTAGGGCTTATATTACGTTAGATTTGAGTGACTTTCTTACACGTGAAAGTTTCTCAGATTCTGATTCTAATGGTAGGTTAAGCATATTCATAGGTAATGAACAAGGTGAATGGATCAAAATCTTGATCTGATAAGTGTACGTACGGGTGTAGAGGTCAAGTAGGTAGTTTACTATGATTTAAGGGCTGAAATTCGAGGTGTACGGTTAATTTGTGATAATTAGGCATTTCGTAATTACTGCCGATCTATGAATTTTGGGAAATCTAATGACTCCACATAGTTATAAATACGTTTCTAAGCAGTTCTTACAAAAGAATGTATATCTAAATCATTATGGATAGGGAGTTATTCGTCACGTCATCTAAGGGAAAGTACTTACATCAAATCACGTGATGGGTGAGCTTGTCTTGAAATTCAATGGTCAGATGGCTTGATTTATGAATGAAGATCATCCCCAACAGTTAAGTTAGTGTCAGGGAAAGGATGTAAGGCTAGAATAGTTGGATTGGTATCGTACACATGTGTATGTCACGTTGAATCTTATGGTAACGCTCGAGAACTTTCAATACTCGGATATTGAAAAGTTCAGGGTGTTACAGAAATAAAATTAAATATAAAAAGATAATAAAAAGAGAATATTAAATATGCACAATCTAGCTTAAGAAGATTATAGACTTATCTCTCAGAGTGATGCCTTGATTTTACTTGAATTGGATATCAAACTCTGAAAATCGCGCTCTATTTATAGTTGCAGAAATCACGTCTATGACTGGTCCTGTGGACACTACGACTGGTCGTAAGATGAACTGATTTTTGAAATTTTTAGTGCGATCGAACAAAACCATTCAACGACTGGTCGTAGGTCATCCACGACCGGTAGAGGGACCTCCACGACTGGTCGTGTGGAACCTTGAATGGTTGCTGGACTTTGAGTCGAAGCAGCAGGACTAGTCGTGAACAAGTCGTGCACTGTTCACACGACCGGTCGAGCAGTCTCTAGAACTGGTCATATCTTAACCAAAAAAGTTTTGAAAATTTGCAACAACTTAGAACTGGTCGTGGAATTTCTTGGACTGGTCGAGCTAATGTTAGGACTAGTCGAACAGAGTCCAGGACAAGTCGAAGAACAGACCAAACACTTATAAAGTAATATAATTTGAATTATGTATTCAAAATGACCTACCCTAAGGTCAATCTAAGGTCTTCCATACCTCGGACTTGATGTATGAACATTGAACCTTCTTTTCTTCAAATGATAGACAGTCTTTGAAGTTCATGAAGCTTGAGATCTCGACACATAATGGAGCTTGAACTTGAGATCTTTTGAAGCTTGAATTTGTAATAAAGCTTGAACTTCACCTTGAGTCTTGATTATGAACAGTTGACTTGTCTTTCAATGTCCCTTTATAATCATTGAACTTTGAAGCTTAAAGGAGTGAACAATGTATTTGACCTTGCGTTTCTTGAAGTAGATCTTGTTCTTGTCTTGAAGCATTGTCCTTGTACATGTGATGCATTGTCTTGAACATATATAACAATGTGCTACACAAGTCACATACTGTGGTTTTGATACAACAAAATTTGACAATCAAAGGAGCAAATAACCATAGCACTTACACAAACCCATTTCTTTTTTAAAGCATTCTCATCAAAACCCATCTCAAACCCCTTTCACAAATCCAACCCTAAACCCATTTCTCTTTTAGCACATTCTCAATGACCATCCCTTTCCTTGCCAAAGAAATGGCATTTCTAGCCACCGTAGTCTCCTTGTCCATCACGGTGGTTCTTTCACTCATGAGGAAGAAGAGACCGACAACCGCCGAGCCAGGATTGAGCCGAGAAAGGCGAAGCAAGCAAAAGGCCGATCCAAAGGGAAAGGTGGTCTCAGAAGTCCGATCCAAGCGCTGAAATGATTCCCAAAGAGGCTCGCATCCAAGCCTCCCAACTGGCCGTCAAAGATATGGGAAATTTCCGCATACGCAGCGTCACCTTCTAAGCCTCCGTGGAGGAGCATCTGTTCGATGAGTACGTCGTACTCGACCGGCTTATGGGAAAGGAATGGGGTCCGATATTCTATGGAAGTTCCCAAGTAGATAAAGGACAAGCCAGGGCTTTATACGTGCGGATCAGAAACCCTCAATTCAAGCCTTTGGGCTTTGATATTATATCCGGCGGGAGCAAGAGATTCCAATTTGGGGTGGAAGATATTGCCGATGTACTTGGCATGCCGCGAGGCGAGGTGCAGATCGACGAGGCAAATTTGGATACGAGTCGAGCTCGCGATGAGTGGACCCGCTTTTTGTGTGGACGGGTTGCCTAGTGGAAATGAGGGGAGCGAGGGCAAGGTCTGAGCTCGACCAACTTGACCCCAGAGTACCAAGTACTTCACCGTATTTGCACCCACAATGTGTACCCGAGACTGATTAACTGCACCAAGTGTTCTTGCTATATAGTGGAGTTTTTATATCAGGTGGGACAGGGAGCAGATGTGTGCCTCCCTAGTGTAGTACTCCACCAGATTGTATGGGCTGCAATAGTGACGAGGAAGAGTGTATGCCTTCCATTTGGTCGCCTGGTCTGTCAGTTGGCCCAGCATTACGGAGTGGATGGATCGGATGGAAATCCTATACCGACATAGATATTGGGAGATGATATATTAAACATGATGAGGATAGGCCTCAAGAAACGACGGGCCCACATCGATCAATAAGGAGACCCTGATGAAGAAGATGAGGGAAGCGATGGAAGTGACGAGGAAGAAAATGAGGATGAGGATGAAGCTGAAGAGACGGATGAAGCTGAGGAGATCGAAGTAGTCAGTAGGGAGTCATCATCCCAGATATACGCGAGCGCTTGGATGTGCTCAAGGTCGAGGTAGTAGGGATCAAGGAGAACCAAGCCAGGCACCAAGTGAAGCAGGAAAAATGGAATAAGAAAATGTATCGGGCCATAAAGATCCTAATCTGCTGCAGCAAGGGGGAGGAAGTACCCTCGTTCTCGTCTGACTCAGAAGAATAGTAGATTAACTCTACGAATAGCTAGTAGTTTGCTTTAAGTCGGTTAGGTCTAACTGCATGTATTGAAGGATAGTTAGAACTTTTGCTTGACTAGGTTGTATTTTCCCTTGTGTTCAGAATATTTAGAGATGTATGTAATCCATGTTATACGATGTAACGGGCCATATGAATGGCATTTTGGAATTGATGTGAATGTATGGATTTCCTTGAAATCTTCTTGTCACCATGAGAATGCTTTTATGTATAGTTGCCTATGTTTACGAATAGAATATATGTGGATTCTGTATATTTGCGCATGGCCTTAGCATGAGCAATGTTCTAGTACCTAACCTATCAAGGACGTTCTTCCAGGAAATGCCTCCACGGGGTGAAGGTAGATATGTCCGCCTACCACACGGCGGTCTGATCGAGAGGGACCAAATCCCCTATGATCAACAAGGCCACCCAGGGGCGACTGGTTCCCAAAACACGAGTAGTACTACCCAAGAGGTGGTCCCGGATGCGCTGCCACCACAAGCCACGACACCCGCACCTCCCACCACGCCGGCTATGGTCCAAATGGGTCAAATGTTACTTCTTATGCAACAACAACAACAGATGTTAGCCGCCATGATAGGAACCATGGCCCACAATATGGGGGTGCAACAACTGGAACCACCCACCTTAGTCGTGCCTGCAACCAACATAAGCAATCTATTCGAGCGGTTCCAGAGGTATAGGCCGCCCACGTTCGTCGGTACCCACCGCCCAGAGGAAGTAGAATATCGGCTCAACCTAATCACCAAGCTACTTTGGCCTCTCCACTGTTCAGAAGCAGAGAATGTTGAACTCATCTCTTACCTCTTTGAGAAAGAGGTAGACTTGTGGTGGGAAAGTGTTCTTCGAACCCTCCCGGAGAACCATGTATGGACATGGGGAGCATTTGAGGCCCACTTCAATCGGAAATACCTCCTCCAGACATACCGGTATGAGAGGGAGAATGAATTCCTCTGCTTCCAACAAGGAGGGATGTCCGTGTTGTCGCGCTACGCTTTCCAGATGATCGCCGACAAGGCGATTAAAATGAGGCGATTCACGGAGGGGTTGAGGAGTGGCATTTGCTCGAAGATGTGTTGTGAGCATCAGGACATATGCCGAGCTCGTTGAGATGTTGATATGGACGGAACAGGATGAGGAGAGAGTCTCACGGACCCGTTCACAACTAGGACCACGAAACAGGATGGAGGGACTGTCCTCTTCTTTTGCCGGGAAAAGGCCGCTCCCAAATTCCCTACCTAAGCTAGCTACCACACTGGCCCCTTCTGCACGACCTACTCAGATACGCAGCTGTTGTAGGATGACAGGCCACTCGGAGCCGTATTGTTTTACAAGAATGAAGGACCTCAACTTCATCCACCTCAGTGCAACAACAGACCCCCATAGCAGGCATTGCAGATTCCGCCTTTAAGGACAATGGGACCTAGTTAGCAGTTCTGTCGTCCTTCGCTACCTCAAGTTAGGCCGCCACAACGACCTATGCAGTGACCGAACCTCACGCAGCAAGCTCGGGTCCATGCATTAGTGGCAGAGGGCCAAGATGCAGTCACCCCCACTCTTACGGCCTTCGAGGTGACGGCTCACATACAAGGTACTCCCATATTTCTGTTGGTGGACACCGGGTCCACTATTTCTCTCATATCGCATGCAACCATCAAGCATCTAGGATTGTGCCCTACCCCCTTCGTAGGGGTAAAGATCATT
The DNA here is from genome assembly GCA_021015155.1 of Magnolia officinalis. Lineage (NCBI taxonomy): Eukaryota > Viridiplantae > Streptophyta > Magnoliopsida > Magnoliales > Magnoliaceae > Magnolia > Magnolia officinalis. Next base: position 40,289,174 of record JAJHSJ010000015.1, read on the forward strand.
GCCACCGCCGGCACTTATTCAGAAGTAACAAAGATATGTCGTGATTGCCCCATCGACTTGGGATGCAAGGTGGTGTTCATGGACTTGATAGTGACCAAGATATTCCATTACGACGTCATCCTAGGCATGGACTGCTTGACTGTGATGAAGGCAGAAATCGACTGTGACACTCTATCGGTGAAGATATACGAGGGCATGTTCCCGGTCCAGGTCAGCCACGATCGTAGAATTTTGTGTTATGCTTCATTGGAGGAGGGTTATGATGGACCCTCGATAACGTGCACACCCGGGGTCCAAGAGTTTTGGGACGTGTTTAAGGTCATACCTGGACTTCCTCCTCGATGTGAGATAGACTTCACGATTGATCTGACTCCGGGTGCCACGCCCATTTCCTTGCCTACTTACCGCATGCCTCCATGTGAGATGGAAGAGCTAAGGTCTCAAATTGACAAATTGTTATAATTAGGCTTCATCCTACCTAGTGTATCGCCATGGGGAGCCCCGCTCCTATTTGTGAAGAAGAAAGATGACTTATTGTGACTGTGAGTAGATTACAGGAGATTGAACCAAGTGATGGTTCGAAACAAATACATGTTGCCCAGGATTGATGACTTATTCGACTAGCTGAGGGGTGCTCAATACTTCTCAAAAAACAATCTACAATCAGGGTACCATCAGCTGCGAGTCAGGGACGAGGATATACAGAAAACAGCCTTCAGAACCTGCTTTGGCCATTATGAGTTCTTTGTCATGTCGTTCGGGCTCACCAATGCTCCAACGGTATTCATGGATCTCATGAACAGAGTCTTTAGGCCATTCTTATACAGATTCGTCATCGTATTCATCGACGACATATTGATTTATTCAAAGAGCTATGAAGAGCATGAAGGACATTTAAGAGCAGTCCTTAAGACCCTTAAGAAGAATCAACTGTTTGCGCAATTTAGGAAATGTGACTTCTGGAAGGAGGATGTCAAATTTTTGGGACATGTGGTGTCCAAGGAAGGTATATTTGTTGATCTCGCCAAAGTGGTGGTGATACAAGATTGGAAGCAACCGAAGTCAATTACGGAAGTGAGGAGTTTCCTCGATCTCGCAGGTTACTACCGAAGATTTATTAAAGACTTTTCAAAAATAGCTCGGCCGCTATCCCAGCTTACACGGAAGGACCTCAAATTTGCCTGGAACAAGAAGGTGGATGCTGCCTTCCCAGCTTACACGGAAGGACCTCAGATAAATTAACGTCAGCACCTGTACTCGTGTTACCTGCAAAAGGGGTCAAGTAAACCATCTATACTGATGCCTCTCATGTGGGCTTGGGTTGCATACTCATGTTAAAAGGCAGGGCAATTGCTTACGCGTCTCGACAACTAAGGAAGCATGAGGAAAACTACCATACACATGACCTTGAACTCGTGGTGGTAGTATTTGCTTTGAAGATATTGAGACACTATCTCTATGGTGAAGAGTTTGAGCTCTTCTGTGACCATAAGAGCCTCAAATACATCTTCACTCAAAAGAACCTGAACATGAGACAATGTCGCTGGATGGAGACATTGAAGGACTTCAAGTTCGATGTCTCGTATCACCCTGGCAAGGCCAATTTTGTGGCGGATGCCTTGAGCCATAAAAGAACGCTCGAATTTGCGGCCCCACTGATGGTGAGAGAGTGGAACATGGTGGAATTTGTACGGGACTTCGACATGAAGCTAAGCATGGAGGAACCGTACGAGGTCATAGCCCACATTCAGGCTCAACTAATGATTATCAGTAAAATCATTGAAGCCCAGGAGCGCGATGAGCTATTGGGAAAGATGAGAGAAAGAGCGAAGAACGATGTAGAGTTCAAGTGGAGAGTCGGTACTAATGGGGGATTATGGTACCCAGGCCACCTTTGTGTCCTAGATCTTCAGGGACTACGAGAAGAAGTCCTTAATGTCGTTCACAACTCCACGTTGGCGATGCATCCTGATAGTACCAAGATGTACCAGGATCTGAAGCGAAACTATTGGTGGGACAACATGAAGAAGGAAATAGCGGAGTATGTGTCCCAATGCCTCACGTGTCAATAGGTCAAGGTCAAGCACCGCTGATCACCGGGCCTTTTGCAACCTATGCCCATAGCAGAATGGAAATGGGACTTCATTCCAATGAATTTTATCTCCGGTTTGCCTAAGACCAAGAAGGGGCATGACTCAATATGGGTGATTGTTGACCTGTTAACCAAATCAGCCCATTTTCTGCCAAAAAAAATGTCTAGCTCCGCTGATGATTTAGCAAAGTTGTATATCAAGGAGATTGTACGGCTCCATGGCGTCCTGTTAGAAATTGTGTCGGACCGGGACACTCGATTCACGTCGATCTTCTAGACGTGTATCCAAGAAGCCATGAGAGTGAATTAAAATTTAGCACCGCATTCCACCCGCAGATAGATGGGCAAACCGAGTGGGTGAATCAGATACTGGAGGACATGTTGCGGGCTTGTGTACTGAACATTCAGGAGAGTTGAGATGACTGCCTCCCATACGCCGAGTTCGCCTATAACAATAGCTTCCAGGCTAGCATCAGTATGGCGCCTTACGAGGCTTTGTATGGGTGTCCATGCCGAGCCCCACATTGTTGGGAGGAAATTGGCGAGAAGTGTTTTCTAGGGCCGGAATTGGTGTGGATTACAACTAGAAGATTGGGATTATCCGGCGTCGCCTCTTGACGGCCCAAAGTAGACAAAAGAACTATGCTGACACAAGACGGAGGGACTTGGAATTTGAAGCTGGGGACCACGTGTTTCTCAAAATCTCCCCAATAAAGGATGTTGTCCACTTCAGCAAGAAGGGAAAGCTCACGCCATGATTCATTGGGCCATTCCAGGTTTTAGACCGCGTAGGTGCAGTTGCTTATCGCTTGGCCCTACCTACGCTACTTGCCGGAGTGCACAACGTCTTCCATGTATCAATGTTGAAGAAGTGCGTCCCCGATCCTTCACACATCATCAAGTGGGAACACGTGGAGCTCAAGGAAAATGCCACGTATATTCTCTGACCCACTCGAATACTGGATAGGAAGGAACAAGTCCTACACAATAAAGTCATCTCATTGGTCATGGTATTATGGACCCATCATGATGAAGAAGAGGGCCACATGGGAGATGGAAGCAAAAGTCCCCAAGCATTACCCAAGTCTGCTTCAGCAATATGAACAGGTACAAATTTTGATGATGAAATTTATTCATAAGGGGGGAAGATTGTAACGTCCTGTCCAACCAAAACAGTGTCCTGGGGCGTCCACGTAGGATCTGTCGCAGGACCGTTCACTTAAACCGTACATGTGTGGGGTAGCACCAAATTAATTAACCCTGGTTACCCCATTGGGGTAGACCAGTCTAGTTATGATCAGACCAAGTACGGGCCATCAAGCCAAATAGCCCGTTTACACTTAGCAACAGCCCGTGCGTGCCATACATCAGTCAAGGAAGGTCAGAGAAATCTAAAAATTTAGGGAACCAAAGATCTCACTGGGCTTGTGGTCCATCGCGGACCACGGACTCAATAGACACCCAGAAATTAATTATCCATGCCATCCCAGCGGCACTTGCCAACCGCAACTCACCCAAGTCCAGAATTGAAATCCGACACCTTTTAAATAAAATTGAGATACCAGGCTTTCCAACCGTCGGATCTCTTCTACATTTACGGTGAAAGTCTAATGTATTTTTCTACGCCCGTCTACAAAATCTGGGATCCGATCGTGAAACGGTGACCATTGATCGCAAATAGGACCCGTGCGGTCAAATCCTACGTCTGTTTACCTCCAAATTTTGCATGGCCCTTCATTGGGCCATGGAGCACCTACCCTATAAGTTTCAGGGCCAGAGGGTCATCAGAAATGTCCTAACAACCAGAATGGATCTCGTAGGGTCATTTAAAGATCGGAGCCTTACGATGAAACCCCGCGTCCGATCGTCTCCAAATTTTGCATGGCTCCTCATCGGGCCATGAGTCACCTGCACGCCAAATTTGGTGGCCAGAAGGGTGATAGGGCCGCCCCAAAGCAAAAAGGGGCCCCCACAAGGCCATTGTGGGAATTTGTAAAAACTTAAGGCCAAAGGGCCCAAGTCTAGGAAATAAAGCCCTAGCTCCTCTCATAACTTCCTCCATTAGTACAACCACCAAGGAGAGTAAAGAGAGAGTAAGGAGAGTAAAAGGGTAAAAGAGAGAGTGAAGAAGAGAGAGGGTGGACCTTAGATCGAGGTGGGGCCCAAGGAAATCCAATCTTGCAACTCCCTACCTCTTCTCCAAGAAAACCCTCCACCACAACCGCAAGAATCACTTCCGTTGATCGTTTAGGTAAATCTCTCACCCCTTTTTCCTTGAAACCCTTTTGTGTGTGAGGATTCGCATGGAGTTTTAAAATGCAAGTGCTTGCTTTAGGGATTCCGGCCAATCGACCCCAAGATACACACTCCTAGGTCGTTTCTCCAAGTCTTTAATGATCCATAGGTGCGGACTATTATCCTTAGGTGGCCTAGCACCAATTTTTGTATAAGTTTAATGATTTTGATTGCTTAGATGATGTATTTGGAGAATATAGAGAAAACCTAGGAAGGACCTTACCCTTGATCCCTCCATCAACATGGATTAGCTATGAAATGTTTGTTGTTGTCTCTCACATGATTGGGTATAGATTTGATGTTTGCATGTTCATGCCTTGTTGATTCGTGCATGATGTTACCCTATAACATGTATGATTCATTAACTCTTGTGCATTTTGTTCCTATGATATATATGAAATGCTTAGTTTTCTTACTAACCCGCACAATACACATGCACCTTTATTTCACAACATTGTTAGCTTTGCTTGGTAGAAAAATCTCAGTTTTATGTTGAGAAGTATGAAAACATGATATTGCATATGCTAGTTGATAACTCTGTTAGTTGGCATACTACGCATTACCATCAAACCCTTGGGTTAGTCAAGGATATGAAGAAAGTTAAGGTGGTTCCATTGGTAGGACTATCCTGAGGCTAAACTCATGGATTTGGATGGGTGCGTGTGGGCGACAGTAGTTAGACTACATGGGTCACTCGTATTCGATGTCGTCTATCACATGCTTGCCTGAACTCATGCGGTCTACTATACTTAATAACCAATCTTGTTTGTTAACCCTGTCTGCTCATATATGTATGGAACCTGGGACACCCTTCAACTGTTGTAGCCCATTGATAACCAATTGAGGTCGATCCACCGACTCATGAGCTGGACATGGTGGAATGGGGCACTGTGCCCTAGCTATCAGCCTACGCTGGGGTGACGAGCCTCCCCGTAGTGACCGCGAGCGATCCCTTTTCTTAACACTCTCCATGTGCTTGAAGTTGGTGATGGGGAACCCGATAGGATCAAGGATCGCGGAGCCCTGGCCTCGCACGTTGGGGGCTTAAGCATCGTAACTACTTGAGGGCATTAATACGTAGGGTGTATTAGTTTCCCCAACCTGCTGGGTGAATGGAATTAAGTAAGAACTCGGCTAACACTATCATAACGCATCGCACTAGTTAGGGTGACGACTCGGCAGTCGAGGTCGCAATGAGGGAATGTCGTCATATACAATCATGAGACGGTGTCGCTCGAGGGAGTGTTGGTGTGAGGGCATGCATCATGTCATAACCCATACATATGCATTAATAAGACTAGTTAGAGATTTGTGATTATATGTCTTTCATTAAATTCATAATATAATTTATGTTTATTACAACTTGAGACTAATAGCACCCACTGAGTTGATCACCCACTCCCACTCTGGGACGGTGTTTTAAAACACCAACCAGACTCTCCCGTAGATGCAGGTGATGCAGAATACGAGGAACCTAGCAACGCGAGTCTCGACGAGGAGGACGAGCTGTCGTACTTCCAGTTGATGGGCGGTCCTCCATCGGTTTCATAGACAGGATTTTAGATCACTGAGTGGTGGACTCAACTCTATTGTTTTGGACATGTCATTCTTTTTGCGATTTTGTTGGGCGACGCCCTGGGCGACCCACTTATATTCTTTTGGATTTGTATATATTTGACCTCTGACATTTCAATGGATTAGTTGTGATTGTGTTTCATGTTCCAAGTAGTTCCACACTGCGCAATTAAATTTGATTAAATGCAAATTAATAAAAATCAGTTATAAGTGATACCCGATAACTTGGGAGAGGAGTGTATGCACGACCCTCAAATTCCAGGGCGTTACATAAGTGCTCTAGAGTTGTTAAAGGAAAATTACGTTCTATCTATCCTGCATAAATGTTGAATGGATGTTCAAATTTCATGTTTAGATGTCAAAATTTTGAGTTCCATAGATGTTAAGATTTCTTATTCTTGTTTAGATGACAGTTAGTAGAAGTCTCATGATTCAAAATCCAAAAGCATACTGTAGGAGCATACATGGAATAGGGGAGTAGTGGAACATGTACCATAATGACACATGTGCAAGAGATTTGGGCCATTTATTGTCCTGAAATGTGAACATACTGTCCTAATGGGTTGTTTCGACAAGAAACAAATGCATTCGATTCGAGGGAATTCATTTTACTCAATAATTAACAAAGAAAAATAAAAAGAACAATCACTACATTTATTTAATCTGAATTCATTTACATCCTTTATTTCCTTTGATTCCAAAGTAAAGCATTTACATAATTCAATACAAATATTAATTGTCCAATATTCATTTATTTCTACAGCATCTCCGACTGTATCGGGGTGAACTAATATTTGTTCTGATTGATTCCATGCTTCTGATGTTCCATGGTTCCTGAACAACCATCACTTGAGCTTGAGCTGAGCTAACAAGTAAAACTATTGTGCGCCCACTTGGGTTGTGCACAGCACAATGCATGCCCTAAGTACCTGAATCTCTCTGAAGTCTGCATCTCTCTGTGCTGTCTAGGTGTTGCTCGAATGAATGAATTAGAAGGAGAAATGAAGAATTTATAAACTCCCACAGGTGCCAACCTCTCAATCCGCACAACACAAATCTCCATTGTGCACTAGTTCCCTTATGCGCATATTCACATTGTGCGATTCTAACCATTATGCGCCGCACAACCATAATCCCTGAGGAAGTCCTGTTATATGCCGCACAACACTATTCTCTGATCAAATCCTGTTGTGTGTCGCACAACACTACTCTCTAATCAAATCCTGTTGTGCGCCGCACAACACAATGATGAAAGTTATATCTTTTTCCTTCTGATCAATTTATGCCTCAACAGATGCTCCCTTGATCCTACATCTTTGCCTTTACCATCTTCAAGTTGAAAATGTGGGATCAATTCATCAATTATCACTTTATCCCTTCCCTTTTACACTCAACAAAGCTACTCGTACACAACCAAACCCTTTTGCGCACAACTGACTGCTTACGCACAACTGCTTCACGTATGCTATAAATACCGGACTTAGTATCATTCCGTTCATTCAGAGCCTTCCAACCATCTCCGCGTGCCATTTCCTCCACGCAACAACCTCTTGTGCACAACCAATCTTGCGTACAACTGAATTTGTGCTCAACTGCTTCTTGCGCACAACTGATCTTGCGCACAACTAAACTTATGCGCAATTGAACCTGCGTACAACTGCCTTACACACAACTGAACCTGCGCACAACTGCCTTGCACACAACTGGTCCTGTGATATGAAATCTTCCAAGTTGTTCGTTCTTCTACCGAATTTCTCTTACTTCTCTAATGGCTCATTTCAAAAGACCTCGTACCTCCCCTGACCAACATGCCGCCGAATCTTCAGACCCCCAACCACCTAAAGACCGTTCTCAGAAGAGAGCCAAATCCACGAAGAGTATTCCTCTTTTTTTAAAGTTCTAGCTCCACTGATAATCAATTTCGCCGATTGAATCCAACGTCTGCCCGATCCTATCCGTCATGTCGTTCTAATGAGAGAATTGGAAGGACCGCCCACGGCAGGCCATGAATCTAACTGGGAGAACTGGCTAAAATCTGCTGCCAACTTTCAGACCGACGATTCTCGCACTGCTCCTGTCAAATCTTCCCCTCCTATTTCGAAGAATACGAAGCAAAAGAGTAAAGATGAAATTTTCTAGGAGAAAATACAAGATCATCACTAGAGACGTTATCAAAATGTCTAGGACATGATCAAGTCTCAGGCAGATGTGATCAAGTTCAAAAACCCTTATAAGGACTAGACCGTCATCATTCCCCTTAACCTTTAGCATTATCTCTTGATGATTCAGAGCGAGCCATCCGATCATATGACGCAGAACTGGCTTTTATATGTAGCAAATTGGGTTATAAAAGAACTAAAAATCCTAAAAGGTTATCTTACGGAAAAATGTCTAGTACAGAAGACCGAGCAGATATCATATATGTGCTTCCTCACTCCATGCTATAATCCTCACACTCTGTATCCCACCCATTACTTCGAAACAATCCGGCAATGCTTTCGCGATCACGACTCATTGTGGGGAAAAGACAAATTCAGGACACGTGGTCTCTTGTCCCAACGTCAATTCTACAGCTCATGGGTCAAGGCAATCCTTCAAAAATATAAAGAAGTCCTCATTACGATGAATATATATGTAGCTATAGAAGCCACCTTTCATTTCTTTCACAAAGATACTCTAATTTATAAAGGCTTCTTGAAGCATTAGTCTTCCACCACAAACTCCTTTCATCTCCCAATCGGTGAAGTGAGCATCACTCAATGGGATCTTCATCGAATGGTCGGTCTTCCCATCACTGGCACTTTCCTTGATGAGTATATTCCCACAAATGTAGAGTTTGCTTATGTAGCTCCTGAAAGAATGCCTCACATTCCTGCTTCTACTATTGAACTTTTCCGTGAGATGTCGCACTTCCCAGATGTACATAAAATATCTCCGCTCCAGTGACTCGCACACTTCTCAAGATATTTGCGGTATGTAGTTTTAACGCTTCTTCTCCTCCTCTTATACGCATGTTCATGTTTTTCTCATACTTCTCCTCTCCTCCTCAGGTTTTCTGGTAGCCATTCTCCAGAGATGGAATCCGCTCGTAGAAGAATAAGGGGCCCGACACTTTCACCCCTGAAATCGAATTAGCTGCTTTCCTGGCATATTGGTTAAGTCTGGTCGTTTTACCTAGTTCGAAATGGTCGGATTCCATTCGCCCAACTTTATTTATAGCTATAAGGGCCATGGCGGAAGGCAAAAATAAATATTCTTTAGCTCCTCCCGTCTTAGGCTCTCTGTACAGAACTTTTCGGAACGTTGCGGTGCATTGCTCAAGCCCAACAGTTGAGGCTACATCTTCCTTCACTCCATAGCACTACTTCTCAGGTTGGCTTGGAGTATACTTTCCACAGACATATAATGACCCTGAGAAGGGTTACGTTCACCCTGAGCGTCCTCGCTTGTGTTATTATCTTAAATGGAAAATGGTGAAGAAGACATATGAATGGATTGTCGATAAGATTGAGAATATGGAATCCATTGACTTTTTCCCCTTCTACATGACCCATCAAGATGAAGACAGAGAGGTTGAAGACAACAATGATTTGGAGCCAATTGAAAGAACTTTCTTGATCTGTATTCGATCTTGTAGCCTGCCACTGCGAGAAGGAGTGGAATTCTGGAGGGAGCCCTACTACCCGAGTAGGTTTGCGAGGCAATTTGGCTATGATCAGACAGTACCTCAAGTGGGAGAGGAGGTTACCTGAATAATGCGAAGTTGTGGGGTTGGTCCATATAACTGGGCCTTAATATGGAAACAACTCTTGGCTAGGAACTTTGGTTCCCACTTCATTCTTCCAGGATTTAACCATCAGGTGCAAACTTCATACGCCTTGATGTGCTGGTGGTCACACCATTATTACCTAGTGCGTAATTGCTTTCCTGTCGACCGTCCCATTTGGATTCCTCCTCCCAAACTAAGAAATTATAGACCAGAACAAGGGGATCAGATACTTCGTTGAAACAGATCATGCAGCTACTCCGGGGCAGCTTTGTCAGAGGATTTCCACAGAGGAGCATATTAGAGAAATAAAGCCACCAAACACTTTGGAAGGATGGATTGCCTTTGGATCTCCTCTTGATCTTATAAAGCGAACGGAAAGACAAGCCACTCCTATGGATGAATTCGAAACCCCTAGTGCTATTCTTTCTTCTCCCACTCGAGAGGCAGAAGGTCAAACTGTAGTTGTGGCTCCCTTTATTATAGATCGTATGATGACTGCAGTTTCTCCTGATGTAGTTCATATTGCTACTACAACTTCTCCTATGACTCGTTCGCGAGCCAAATCTTTATCCCCAGAAGTTTTAGCACAACAACATCCTTCTCCCGCTCGAAGTGTTTGTCTTCTTCCTGGAAAGAGCATTTATAAAGGAAAACAAGCAATCTTTGAAGAAGACATCTCGTCAGATTATTTGGCAAATACTTCGGTCAGTGAAACATCTTCTTCCACGAGTTTGACTGATGAAGGGGATATCTTAATAGATGACAACCAAGAAGAGGATGCCGAAGTGGATATCAGCGAAAAAGGTGAAGTTAGGGCTGAATTCTCACCCCTCGAAATTCAATCGGATCATCCAGATGTGTCTTCTCCTGTCAGAGCAGCTTCTCTTAAAGAAGAAGAACTCGATTATGGAGGCTCCAGCTGTTCCCCTGGTGCAAACATTTTCATCTCCTTCGATGCTTCATATTCCCCTTGCATTGTGGAGGCTGTCGGTGCAATTGCACATACCACCCTCCCAACTATAGCGGAGGTTTCCACATCAAGAGGACAAGAAATTCCCCTGTCGAACGCTCAGGTAGAAGCAGAAAACGTATTTTCTCCTCGAAGAGTAGAGGTGAGCCACCAGTTGTCACTGCGATTCCTGATGTTCCCATCCGTGCTGAGAAGTCCCCCATCATGCGTCCTTCTCTGATCCAACTGGTAGCTCGAAGCTTGGAATTCTTCTCTGATCTTATCGACATTCCAACTCCAATAGCTTTGGATTCGAGTACTGGAGTTCGTGAGCTTTCTCTCAATGTTGTTGTTGTAGCTACAGACATACCTGCACCGTCTGAAGTAGGAGCATCTTCTGTGCGGGCCACTTCCCAAATTGCCCCCAGAGAGGGTATGCTTTCACTTCTTTCTCTTATATTTTTCAAGTGCTTAATATCCAACTTTAACATTTCTGATTTCGTCTTCCTTTTCCTTTTCAACTACAATTGTGCCGACTTCGAGTGGCTCTGTGGGTTCCAACTCTGTAGCCACAATCTCTGACAAAATCTCCTTGGATAAAGTGTCGCCTCTTATGCTCGTCTTCTTCATAAACACTATCTCCGTTATCATGAATGCTTTTAAGGATCCTACTCAATGGCCCTTTTTGGACAGTGCTTTAGTTGTCCTTGAACATTCAGGAAGTATTGCTCATACCAATGTTCTTCCCTTGCATAATTCCTTATTACAATTCTATAAACGATTTGGAATTAGCACAAAGTACAATTATTCCTCCAGAAGTGTTGGATCGTCAACGAGAACTTATGTCCCTTAAGGAGAAAATTTCTGGAACCGATGTCTTAATATCCAGTTATGATGCTGAGGATCAATCTCTTCATGATAGACTAAAAGCTTCTGACAAGAATAAGGTGGTTATTGAGAACCACATTGCTTTCCTGCAAAAAGAGATAACTCTACTCGAAGTGAAGAAGCAAGAAGAAGAATTGAATATTTGCAAGATTAAGGAAGAAATTGAAGTTAACGCTCGTATTGCTGAAATTGAGAGGACTGAGTAGATGAAAAATAAAGAAATGGCTGCCTCCATGGAGTAAGAACTAGCTGATGTTCCTGATCAGGTCAAGATCATCCTTGAAGCCGACCAAACTCAAGTTGCAGCATAAGTTCGATTAAGAGAAGATTTACAAAGATATGTAACAGCATTAGGCATGCTAGAGGAATTGTAAAGATATCGCTTTTACATATAAATTCCTTTGTTTCTTTTGCCTTATAATATTCAAATGAATTTCAATACTTTCTTTGAAACAGACATGTTTTCAGAAATATTATCACCAATTTCAGGCACATATTGATATAACATTTCCTTTGCTAATTCACATAATCATGCTTTAATCTATCATATAATATATTGACAATCTATCATAATTGTTAGTGCAACGTATCCCCTATGTGGTATTTATTTTGATAAGCGGGGTTAATTTTGGTTTTGAGGTTAGTCTCATACACAGTTTAAGCTCTTGAGTAGTAAAGCAACCACAGTTTTTCAGACTCATAAGTAGTTGGAGTTAGGTCTCATGTGAATGGTCTCTGTAACTCTTTAGAGTTCACTGGACTTATCACAGCCGGGGAGTTCACAAACCGCGATCCATCAGAGGGGCCTAGCGAAGCTACCGAGGCCATGAACTCAGTGGGATTTACGCACAGGGTTGGCCGAGTAACTCTCTAGAATTCACAGGGCGCGCAAGGCTACCTTAAGGTACCAAATCCAAGGCCGCCAGTCCATCGACGAGGGGGTATTATTTTTAAAGACCCCGTCCTCACGAGCTACTACTGAAATCAAGTCAGGAATCTGGGGGGTGTCTTATGCATGGTTGGCCTATCTATGGACAATGGCCAAAGATCGCACACTGCAGCCCACTTTTTCTTCATCTACAAGGTCGGACCCATTCACGGGAGGGCATTTTCTCCTTCCTCGTAACGCTGTCAGAAGTTGTACAGATGGCATTGGTCTCACGCGTGACTGACCGTTGTGGACTTTTTGGCCTCTTAGGGCTTTTAGTTGTTGGCTTCATCCGCTGCCCGCGTGGGTATGCATGCGATGACCTATATGGGCTTGTTGGCCGTATAGAATTGGCTATGCCGCCGTGATGATGAGTTGTTATCTCTGTCGTAAGATTTATGTGTGGTTAGCCATATAAGCTTATCCCACCGCCGTGAATGGTAAATTAAAATCGACATATCACCCCTGCCGAATAATATTTTGACAACATTCGTGTTATGTTTAAAGCAGTGTCTTGGCTTGGCGATGATAACAATTTCAATAAGGTGACTTTTGTATAAGCGATTGGTGACGACAACGATAATTGCTAATTTTGGCGATAATCATCGACACTTAGCAATAGTTGACAACAATATTATTTGACAATAGTCATCGATACTTAGTCTTGATATGCTTGAGAATTCGCCCTTTATTCATTCGAACGAGGAATAATACATGGCTTCGCCTTTTAAGGTTATTTCATCATTTCACTTAATTTTGCCCCCTTTTGATATAGAAGCATTATTCTGATAATCTTCTGGATCAAAACCGCCTCTATCTTTAGGGACAATACTTTTTGATGAAGCGGGCATTGACTGGTATGCTAATACTGTGTCTATTTTGATCCATAACTCTGTACACCCCATTGGAGTATACTTCAGTTATGATGTATGGCTCATCCCATTTAGGGTCGAACTTGCCCCTCGTTTTGCAGGTGACCACTATCGGCCTCTTCAACATCAATACCATGTCGCCTTTCTTGAAAGAGTGATACTTGACCTTCTTGTCAAAAGTGGCAGAGATTCTTGCTTGATATAATTGCAATCACTGCTGAGCTGCCAGTCATTTTTAATCGAGCAAATCCAATTCTGCCAGCCTTATTCTTGCATTTTCATCATCTATAATTGACTGATGTACTGCTACTCTGAGTGATGCGACTTGTGTTTCAAACGGGATGACGACCTCCACGCCATTAACCAACGAATATGGCGTAGCTTTCATTGTCGTTCGGTGAGTAGTCCTGTAAGCGCATAGTGCTTCTTGTAACTTTTCATCCTAGTCGCACTTATTTCTAGTCATCGTCTTCTTCAGTATTTTCACGATCGTTTTATTGAATGCCTTTGTTAATCTATTGGTTGGTGGATAGTAAGGTGTCGAGAATGAGTGTTGAATACCAAATTTCTGGCACAATTTTTCCATACCCCTATTCTTGAAAGGAGTACCATTGTCAATGACGATTCTTTTCGGGATGCCGTGGCGATATATTATCACATGCTGGATGAAATTGATGACATCCTTTTCTTTGACATTTCACAATGCAATTGCTTCCGTCCATCTGGAGAAATAATCTGTTGCTGCCAATACTTATTGTTTTCCTTTGGACGAAAGTGGGTTTATAGGACCAATAACATCAAGTCTCCAAGCAGCAAAATGCCAAGAAGCGACTGTCTGATGAAGGTTTTCAGGGGGTACATGTATGATGTCTCCATGAATCTAACATTTGTGACATCGATTCACATATTCTATAGCATTTTTGAACATTGTGGGCCAATAATATCTCATTCGATGCACTCGATGGAATAGATTTCAACCGGCTTGATGTGCTTCACATTCTCCTGAATGAGCTTCTCGCAACACATGACTTGCTTCTTGTCCATCCAGACATCGCAATAGCATTTCATTATAAGATCTTTTGTATAATATTTCGCTACACATAACGAATCTTTTCAATCTTTGTTTGATTTGTTGTTTCTGCGCTGGATCTTCTGGCAGAATATCATATTTGAGATAATCAACAAAAGGCTAGCGCCAATCATCTATTGTCACCTCCAGATACGATATAGGGAGTGCTTCAACGACTTCATTAATAATTTCTAATGACGGCAAGAACCTTCTTTCTTCTATTGTTACCTGAAGAGGACTTCGATCCAGACAGGATAAAGCTGCTGCCAGGCTAGCTAAAGGATCTGCCCTTACATTCTCACATCGCGGTACATGCTTGATTTCAACATGATGGAATTGCACTAACAATTGTTGTGCTCTTCGACAGTACGGCATGAGTTCTTGCTTTCTTATTTCAAACTCGGTCGTTAATTGATTTATGATCCATTTGGAATCCCAAAAATTTGCAGAGTTTTTAACTTCATTTCCTGAGTTATCTCCATTCCAATGATGAGGGCCTTATACTCAGCTTCATTATTTGTGCATGCGGTACTTAATGTGCAAGAATAAGATAATAAGTCGCCTTAAGGAGTAATAAATATTACTCCGGTACCTGCTCCTGCCGTTCAAGAAGCGCTATCAAAATACATTTGCCATGAGTTTGGCGATTTAATCATCATAACCTGTTCATCAGGAAAGTCATCGCTAATAGTCTCATTGTCTATTACAGGATGAGCCACCAAGAAGTCTTCCACTACTTGCCCGTTAACTACTTTTTCCAGCTCGTAAGTGATCGTATATTTTGAAAGCAACAACATCCATTTGGCCAATCTTCCTGATAACATCGGCCTTGTCATTAGAAACTTTATAGGATCAGCCCGCGAGATTAAAATTATATCGTGGGAAAGAAATAATGTCTCAATTTCACTACGAATATTAATGCCAAGCATACTTTCTCAATCAGGGAATAATTGCATTCTGCGTCTATTAGAGTTCGACTCAGATAATAAAGCGTTATTTCTTTTCCGTGTTCATTCACCTGTGCCAATAGGGCCCCCAACGAATTTTTTAGCTGCAGATATATATAAAATAATCAGTTTACCCTTTATAGGAGCTGTCAATACTGGAGGTTGTTTCAACAATTCTTTTATTAAATCAAACGCATTCTGACAGAACTTGTCCCACACAAACTCCGCTCCTTTCTTTATCAGATGAGAAAATGGCTAACATCTTCCTGCCAAGTTTGATATAAAACGGTGAATGTACGCCAATTTTCCTTGCAAGCTTTTCAATTCTTTCAATGTTTTTGGAGGGGGCATGTCTTGTATAGCCTTGACCTTCCCTGGATCGATCTCGATCCCCCTGTGCCTGATGACGAAGCCGGGGAATTTTCCTGACGATACCCCAAAGGGACACTTAGCCGGATTCATCTTCAACTGTTTCTTTCTGAGTCAACGGAAGACTAAAGTCAAATGTTCGCGATGTTCTTCATGGTCGTTTGATCTGACTATCAAATCGTCTACATAACATTCAACATGTTTATGCATCATGTCCTGGAAGATACTCTGCATTGGTCTTTGTTATGTTGCTCCAGCATTCTTCAGACCAAATGGCATAACTTTATAGCAATAAATTCCAAACAAAGTTCTAAACACTATTGCTTCTTCATCTTCAGGAGTCATTCTTATCTGGTTATAACCGGCATAACCATCTATGAAGGACATAACAGCATATTTCATCATACTGTCGATTAACAACTCAGTTATCGGCAATGGGAAATCATCTTTTGGGTAAGCCATATTTAGATCTCTGAAATCAACACATACCCCGATCTGTCTGTTTTTCTTCTTTACTGGGATGACATTTGATATCCATTTAGGGTACTTGACCTCTCTGATGAACCCAACTTTTATCAGTTTATTTATTTCTTCTTCTATTAGAGGAATTAGGTCTGGATGGAATCGTCTTTGCACTTGCTTAATCGGCCTTTTGTCTTTAGAAATATTCAGTCGATGCATTGCTACCGATGGTTTTAGGCCCTACATTTCTACATATGTCCAGGCGAACTCATCTTTGCTTTATTTCAACAGCTCAATATACTAATTGGCCTCCTTTTAAGGGAGGCTAGCACTTACAAATATATTCCGTGATTCTTCTTCCGTTCCCAGATTTACTCTCGCAAACTATCAATTGTTTGTTGTCCCCCGTCTTCTTTCTACTTCAGAGCTATTTCAGAATATTTGATTATTTCATAATTTGTTTCTTTTGTTGGGTCAACCGTAACCATATTCACCGAAGACTCTGCCCCCAATCCTCGAAATTTCTCTCGTTTTCTCTGATTAACCCTGATTGGAATTTGAATTCCTTTCCCATAATTCAAGCCGGTTGGTTCTTCATAATCGAAACCCATGTTTTTCATGATTTTCCTGCTGCTGGACTATACCTTTTAAGATCTTCGAATGTTAATTTTTCATGACACATGTCGTTATCGGCCCTTTCTTCTGTTTTCACTTCCAAAGGGGCGTAAAATTCAATCGGTTCTGGATACTTTGTGCTGGGTTTGACATGAAATCTATTCTGAATGACTAGGAATGGCTTGCTCCTTTTAGCGTATGGTAATGGCACCGTATAGTTTGACTGTAAGATTTCCAGTTATTCTAGTGATAATAGTGTTAACGGCAGTTCTCCAGGTTATCTCAAATGCCTTGGTACGAAGTAGAATTTCTTTTTCGCATTCGCTATCCCAGACAATTCTGCTTTTGTAGTTTCTTTTCCTATCACCTTTATATGAGCATTTCTTAGGGCTTCATTTTCATCATTCTCCTTTTCTTCCTTACTGGCGAATCCATCATAGTAACTGACATCAGCAAAGAAGGCTTCAGCTTCTGTATAGCGCCTTGCATCGACTATTACTTTATGTTCCACCCCATTTTTGCAGTATTTGAAACACTTATGTGGGGTGGAAGGTATGATGCCATACTGATGCATCCATGGTCTTCCCAAAAGGAGGTTATATGTCATTACTACATTAATAACATGGCAAACAACATTTGTAGTTAACTCTCATATTTCCAGTGTTATTGTAATCTTACCGAGCACACGTTGCCCATCTTGGTTAAAGCCATGTATCATCATTCCACTAGGGCGTAAATTAGAGCGGTGGTATCTCAATTCATTCAGCGTTGTTAATGGCAATAGATTCACTACAGACCCATTATCCAGCATTATTCACTTGACATGTTTACCACGAATATGACCCATGATCATCAATGGCCTATTGTGCTCCTTATCACAAGTTAGATCATCAACAGAGAAGGAAACTACTACCATGCAATCTTCCTGTTCCCTGCGTTCCACATTTTCCATTTCCATAAGTAACGCTTCTCTAACATCACTGTCGAACAGGGCTTGAATCAAGCTTTGCCAAAAATTTTTTGATAACCTTAATGCATCGTAAACACTGAATCGAGCCGATATACCTTTCAGATGACTTATCACATCATAAGTCACTTTCCCTGTTTCCTTCTTTTCTTCCTTCCTATTACTGTCACTACCGGAGTAATTCTTGGTTGTTTCCGCCTTTGCTATTTCAGCCTTTAGCTTCGGTGGGCTCGTTACCCTTCTTCCTGATCGTAACATGATCACCGCGACTTTACCCGTTGTTTTGTGATTCTCTTTCCCTGTTCTTCCATGAGAGTCTTCTCGCGCCATGAGTACATTTACTGCCGCTTTCCCGTCTCTCTTTTTCCTTCCCGATTATTATCATGACTTGTTTATCATTCTTTGTATTAAACATTTCAACGTATAGCAGTTTTTGTTAGATGTCCTATCAGATGATGATAGCGACAGAAGTCTCTTTCTCTTGTTTTTTATGATTCTTCAGGATGCTTGGATGGAGGCAATTCTATTATGTCGACTTTCAACAACTGATTCATCATAGGAACGACGTCTTCTTTCTCGAACGAAAACCCCTCATGAGAATTTAATGACCTGGGTCTTTTATCATTGAACCTTCCTCTGGGACGATTTGATTCTTCTTTCCTTTGTCTTTTTTCCTCTTATCTCTCTTGTATCCTGGTTTTTCTTTTCATAATTGACTACATTTATAATCAACCTATGGGGTCCCCTTCTAGTTGTTTCATAGTTAAACGCTGGCATTTTCCTGGTCATCAGTTCCAAAGCATGAGCTTTCGTAGCTAGGTCACGGAAATTTTTGATATCAACACTGGTGAGACCGAACACAATTCTTGTCTCCATGGAGTTCAAGCACATCTTCACTTGTTCTTTCTCCTCTGGCAATTGTCCGCAAGAAGCTCCTAATGTCTTTCACCTGTCTATGAATTTCTCCACTAGCTCCCCTTCTCTCTGTCGTATTGAGGCTAATTCTGTAATGCTGACGTCACTCTCTGATGAAAAGAAGTTTGACATGAAGGCATCTTGCATTTACTCCTAAGTCCGCATCGATCCTGGTGTTAAACTGGAATACCAACGAAACGCTTTACCTATTAGGGAGGAACCGAACAGCTGAAGGCAATATTGTGGCACTGTAGAGAAATTTCCCATACTGGTGATGAAATGCATTAGATGCTGCTCCGGTGATCCGTCCCCGTTGAATTTTTGAAAATCAGCATGTTTGAAATTAGCTGGAAAGGGAATGTCTTCCACCTCTCTCGGGTAAGGTGTTCGATATCTGAATCTTCTGATATTCTCGCGTTCTCTTTCTGTCCTGATGGCTTCTTTGATGACTTGTCGCACTTCTTCTTGAGTTATTGGCCTTGCTGCAGGAACGGACTCGAGTGATCCTACTCTCGGCGGCCGAGAGCCTTCCGGTTGCTATTCTCATCCGTTCATGGTATCCATCATTGGAGGAGCCGCCATTTGAGCTACATTGTGTGTGAGAGTTGCTAAAGCCTCTCGAAGGTTTCTGCATTCCTCCATCAGCATTTTTTGTGCTTGTGCTATCTCGGCCATACGATTCTCTATAGTTGGCAGCAGGCCCTCACTTGTTTCGACCATACATACAGCAGGCTCTCCACTCCTAGATAAAGCTGTCGTTGGAATAGAATAGGAATATATGGATAAGATGGGGCTCACCGAAAAAAGAGTTTCATTTGATTTTCCTGTACTTTCGTGGTACTCGGTCAATTGTGATACATTTTAAGGTGAGATGGGGGTTGTCGGACTTACTAATGGTGACTTACCCTTCTGTTTCCTTGTCCATTGAGTTTTCGCAGTGGGTAGGGCTAGGAAATCATGCGAGGTCAATGAAGGAATGGATTTCCTTGGGTATATTACTGGAGGCACGAGTTCGGGGTTCTTTCTGGCCGTATTTCCTGTTACTGGCCCCCTGATTCTTTGCAGTGATGGACTCGTCCTGCCAACCGAGACATTTCGGGTTCTTGATCTCCGATGCGAAATGACGATCCAATCATTTCTATCCTCTTGTGCTAACGGTGAAACTGTTATAACCGCGGTACCTGCTCGCGATTCTTTTCGTTTGATTGGAATGGACTGCTCCTTGCAATGGCGTATTCTATGACGAATCCTATTGACGTGAAACATAAGACTATCTTATTTGGAGTGATTGCCATTGATTGATTGTAGTTTTTCCTTAATCATCACAAGTTGTAAAAACAACATGAATCAGTACTTAAATGAGATTATACTCTACTTTGGAGATGAAAGGGTGGATGTTCCTGTTGAGAGTCACCATTTTGGCATCTACACAACGCCAAACAGTGGTGAAAGTTCTCAGTATTATTCCTATATTAATATCGAGTAAATAATTAGTCCCCAGTGGAGTCGTCATTTTGTTTCGACAAGAAATAAATGCATTTGATTCGAGGGAAGAACAATCACTACATTTATTTAATCTGAATTCATTTACATCCTTTATTTTCTTTGATTCCAAAGTAAAGCATTTATATAATTCAATACAAATATTAATTGTCCAATATTCATTTATTTCTGCAGCATCTCCGACTGTATCAAGGTGAACTAATATTTGTTCTGATTGATTCCATGCTTCTGATGTTCCATGGTTCCTGAAAAACCATCACTTGAGCTTGAGTTGAGCTAACAAGTAAAATTATTATGCGCCCACTTAGGTTTGCACAAGCACCCACTTGGGTTGTGTGCCCACTTGGGTTGTGCGCCGACTTGGGTTGTGAGCCCCATGAGTTGTGCGCCATCGCTTGAGCTTGAGCTGAGCTGACAAGTAAAACTATTGTGCGCCCACTTAGGTTGTGCACAAGCGCCCACCTGGGTTGTGCGCCCCATGAGTTGTGCGTCGCACAATGCATGCCCCAAGTACCTGAATCTCTCTAAAGTTGGATCTCTCTCTGTTTTCTTGGTATTGCTCGAATGAATGAATTAGAAGGAGAAACAGAGTATTTATAGACTCCCACACATGCCAACCTCCCAATCCACACAACACAAATCTCCATCGTGTGCATATTAACATTGTGCGATTCTAACTGTTGTGCACCGCACAACCATAATCCCTGAGCAAGTCCTATTGTTCGCCGCACAACACTTCTCTCTGATCAAATCCTATTGTGTGCCGCACAACACTACTCTCTGATCAAATCCTGTTGTGTACCACACAACACAATGATGAAAGTTATATCTTTTTCCTTCTGATCAATTTTATGCCTCAACATGGGTCGTATATGTTTTGGATAGGGTTGCAAGAGGGAAACAATACAGGAAGCACTATTTAGTGGCAGAAGGAATAAAACACCATCTATTGCTTTAGAGAATGTTGAAAAGGGCCAAGCTATATGTCCTAGAGGGGGGGGGGGGGTGAATAGGACTATGCCAAATTAAAATAAAATCAGCGGAAATAAAATAAACCAATAGCCTTACAATTATAAATCAATTCACAATGCTGAAATCAAATCACCTTGATAAATAAGTATTGTGAGATTGATACAAATTCAGTTCTAAGGACAACCTTACACTATAATAAACAAGGGCTTATGGTAGGACAACCTTATTTCTAGAACATCTTTTGGATCAAGGACTCAATTTTAATAGAAATAAATGAATAGCAAGGAATTGAAATTAAATGTAGAAATATAGATCTAAATTATTACAACAATCCCCACACTTGCTTGAAATGTAAATAGTTACAACATTCACATCCACTTGTACATTCCACACAATTGAATGATAAAAGATATGAAAATTAAGCAAGCATTCAATCCACAAGACAAAGAGTTATAGTGGTTCGCCTGTGTGTACACCAACTGTCTTTCAACAGCCACACAGAATGCTACTCCACTCCTAATATCCTCACACAGGGGATATTAGCGTTCACTATCAAATAGGTTTTCACAGGTTCACCCAAAACCTTTACAATTGTGTCTTTTTCACTCGGGCTTACACAATTCAAAAACCCCTCTTTTCTGAGTTTTCTGGCTCTCCTCAGATAACCAATACAATGAGATTTTTCTGGCTTAACCTCAAACAAAACCAAAAGGAATGAAATTTTACAGAATTGTAAAATACCTGGATTTCTCCTTTTCGTAGCAGCCCGGTAGAACCAATCGGAGTAGATGATTGAATGTCAAAGTTCAATTTCCAATACTCACTTTAATATGGTTCTAAATTCTAATAGATTTTAGATTTTAACTAGTTGGGCGTAGCTATATTTGATTTTGATTCAAGAAGAAGGAATAAGGTAATTCCTCTTTTCAAATAAGATTGGAATACAGAAACAAAATCAAATTAAATAAGCTAGCAAAAAGGAATATTAAATAAGCACAACGTAGCTTAAAATAAACACAGACTTATCTCAGAGTGATCACTTGAAGTTTCTTGAATTGAATCGAGTTGAATTATCAAAACTCTGAATTTCGTGTTCAATTTATAGAAACAAAAATCGTGTCTACGACTGGTCTTAGAAACCTTCGACTGGTCGTAGTTCTAACGGATATTTGAAATATTGAGCGCGATCTTTGAAAGTCGTTCCACGACTGGTCGTGGGAAGCCTACGATTGGTCGTGGGTCACCTACGACTAGTCATAGGACCATAGATTAGTTTGCTGGACTTTGAGTCATAGCCCTACGACTGGTCGAGAACGAGTCGAAGACACTCCTACGACCGGTCGAAGGACCTCCAGGACTGGTCGTAGGTGTACCAAAAAATTCCGAAAATCTTCAACAACTTAGGACTGGTCGTGGAATTTCTTGGACTAGTCGAACCAATGCTAGGACTGGTAGAACAGGAGCTAGGACTGGTCGTAGAATAGACCAAACTTATGTAAAATAAACATTTGATTTATGTATCCAAAGTGACCTACTTATAAGGTCAACCTAAGGTCAGTCAAACCTGAAACATGTCGTTTGGACATTGAACTTCAACCATTCAACGAATGTAGATATTTGAACCATATCAAGCTTGAGATCTTGAACTTGTTGTAGCTTTAATCTTGAGATCTTCATCAGCGTGAAAACTACTTCATGCGTTGCTTTTGAGTCTTGAAGTCATTTCTTGAGTCTTGAAGTTGTTTCTTGAGACTTGAACTTCAACATTGTAGCTTTAAACATTGATAGGATGATGAAGTACACTTTGTATTTCTTAAAGACATCCAATGTCATGAAGTGTTTATGCAGTGTCTTGAATACATATAAATCACCATACAAACACAAGACACAGATAGATGTTTTGACACAACAAAATTTGACAACCAAAGGAGCATGAGACCATAGCACTTACAATCTCCCCCTTTGTCAAATTTGTGACAAAACACCCAAATAATAATACTTCCAATAGAAATAAGAGAAGTACAGGCACAACAGGTTCAAATAGAGAATCATGCACCAGTTATATAGACATCATAAGCAATATCTAGCATAACTCCCCCTGAGAAGCTTAACTCAGTACAGGCACAACAGGTTCAAATAGAGAATCATGCACCAGTTATATAGACATCATAAGCAATATCTAGTATAACTCCCCCTGAGAAGCTAACTCCCCCTGAGCACATCCATATTTAAATAGACATGAATGAAACTAATCATAATCATTAAATGCAACCAAAGCCAAAGCCTCCCAAAACTTCTCCCCCTTTTTGACACAAAATGACAAAGGAAGAAGGGCAGCAAGGATAAGGAAAATAGGAGATGGAATATAGATGTAAGAGAGCATAGTGCATAATTCAACAAAAAGTCAGTAAGCAAGCAAAGTTCAGACTAAAAGCAAAGAAAAATATTAGTTATTACAGACCAAATAAAAATTCAGTCAGAACCAGAAGAGGGAGCAGGATTAGATGGATCACTTTTGTGTACCCTAGCAACCCGCCTCATATATTTGCGTAAATAAGAAAATTGAGTGTCTTGGGTAACACGAATTTGAGCCACCTGTTCTTAAAGAGAATTCAACCTCTCATCAAAATCAGAAGGCTGAAATCAGGATCATCAGCCGAGTCTGACTCAAGTTCTTCAAATAAATCATCCATATTTACATCTCCAGGAAGATCACCAGCTTGATCTGCATTTCCTGCTTCAGCACCACTGCTACCAGCATCCACTTGGCCAGGAACCAATTCTAAATTCATCTTGTTAATATTGGAATTATTAAAAGGGAGATGATGGATGGGTTTTTCTCTAACAGGCATAGCCACGAGCATATGATTGGCGAGCATAGTCATCAAATAACCAAAGGGAATATCACTATGACCTGGATGGTGACGAGACAAAAGAATGGAGTGACAAATTAACGAAGGTAGACAGATTTTCGCACCAGAGATGACAGAATGCAAAACACGAACCATGAATGCAGTGAGTTCGGTTTTATTACCAGAACGCGGATATAGATTTGAGATGAAAATCCTGTGAAGCACTCTGTGTCTGGGTAACAAGTACCTTAAGGGAAGTGCATGACCTTTATGAGTCCAGTGAACATCCAAATTACACAAATCTCTAGTAAGCATTTGTCGTTCAGATTCTGAGAATTTGTCATGTAATATATGAATCGGAATGCCCTCATCATTGACAGGAATTTCCATAAGGTGAGCTATCAAATGTCGATCCACTGAAAATAAGCCTTCTTGAGTATCAATTTTAAAGGTTAAATTCTCAAGAGAAGAATCACAAATACATGCAAACATGGATTGGGCAATGGACTGGTATGCAGCTCCACCCCAATGTAAGATGTTATCCCATCCCACAGATTGCAACAGAGGAAGGATACCAAAGGAAGCAATGTGATTAACATTAACAGGACGCTCAACTATAATATTGCGCATACGCAAATCCCGTGCATCTGAAGGATCATTTTCGGGAGAGCGAAGATGACGTTGCGTAATAGATGCTGATCTAGATGAAGAGGGACCACGTGTAGTTTTCTTTTTACCCCTAGCATCCATTTTCAAAGGAGGAATCAAGGAAACTATAAGATGCAAGAAAGAAGAAGTGGGGTTTTGATAGAACAGATTTTTCAAGAGAAAACCCCAAACTTGCAATGAAAGAGCAAATAGATTCTACAAGAGTGAAATTTGAAACACCAATAACAAGAATCTGCAAGAAAATTGTAAAAGAACCACTAACCTTGAAGTATCATGAAGGTGGGTTCGACCGGTCGAGGCTAGGCTCGTTGGAGAGACAAAAAGAAATGAAGAAGAAGAGCCAAATCCCAAAATAAAGTGAATTCACGAGTTTCACGACCGGTCGTGGATGTGTTCGACCGGTCGTATTACGACCGGTCGTGTACACTCACGACTGGTCGAGTACCGACTAAAATTTACAATTTTTCAAATGATTTCCAAATTTAAGCAAATAAAACATCAAACATATGTACATTATGATACACCAAAGCATGCAAATTCAATTTAAATTGCACATACCGAGATCAAACTTTAATTTATTAAACCTGCTTTTGTCGAGCGGTTTAGTGAAAATGTCCGCAAGTTGAGTCTCGGTTGGAATGTAATCCAAATATATTAATTTTTCTTCCACTAATTCACGAATGTAATGAAATCTAATGTCAATATGCTTAGTACGTGAATGTTGAACTGATTTTTTGAGATATTTATTGCACTGGAATTATCACAAAACAAAATCATAGAATCCTGTGTAATTCCATAATCGCTTAACATACGTTTCATCCAAACAAGCTGAGTACATGCATTTCCAGCAGCAATGTATTCAGCCTCAGCTGTTGATAGCGATATAGAACTTTGCTTCTTGCTAAACCAAGAAACAAGACAATTTCCAATGTAGAAACAACCACCACTGGTTGATTTCCTATCATCAATGTTTCCAGCCCAGTCAGCATCTGAGTACCCGCTAATTGAACACTAGTCTCATGTGGATACCAGAGACCCAGTTTAGCAGAACTTGCGACATATCGCATAATCCGCTTAACAGCAGTTAAGTGAGATTCTTTAGGATTTGACTGATAACGAGCACAAATACCAACACTCAAAGCGATATCTGGTCTACTTGCAGTCAAATAAAGCAAACTACCAATCAAACTACGATACAATTTAGGATCCACATCATTACCTGTAGAGTCTTTTGAGAGTCTCAAAGTTGTACTCATAGGAGTATCAAAATTTTTACCATTCTCAAATCCAAATTTCTTAATTAAGTTCAGAGCATATTTGGTTTGAGAGATAAAAATTCCATCAGGTTGTTGTTTTACTTGCAACCCTAGGAAATAATTTAATTCTCCAACCATGCTCATTTCGAATTTAGACTTCATTAAATCTGCAAACTCAACAGTCATGTTAGTACAGGTTGATCCATAAATAATATCGTCAACATATATTTGAACCATTAGAATATCATCGTTATGTTTCTTAACAAAGAGCGTCTTATCAACACATCCCATCTGAAAATTATGACTCAGTAAAAACTTAGTCAGTTTTTCGTACCATGCTCTGGGAGCTTGTTTCAGACCATAGAGAGCCTTCTTAAGACGATACACATGATCAGTAAATTTAGGATCTTCAAACCCTGTAGGTTGTTCAACATATACCTCTTCATGTAAATCACCATTCAAAAAGGCACTTTTTACATCCATTTGGTAAATTTTAATCTTCCTAAAACAAGCAATGGAGATAAAAAGTCTGATTGATTCAAGACGAGCTACAGGGGCAAATGTTTCATTATAGTCAATACCTTCAATTTGTGTATACCCCTGTACAACTAGCCTTGCTTTATTTCGAATAATATTTCCAAGTTCATCAGATTTGTTTTTGAAAATCCATTTTGTTCCAATAATATGTTTATCTTTAGGTCTAGGAACAAGGTACCAGACATCATTTCTGACAAACTGATTAAGTTCTTCCTGCATCGCAACTATCCAGTTTTCATCCGAAAGTGCTTCTTTCACGTTAACCGGTTCTATCTGGGATGTAAAGCATACGTAGTTACATATGTCCTCTAATTGTCTACGAGTGCGCACACCAGTGAGAGGGTTTCCAAGTATTTGAGAAGTTGGATGATCTTTAACAGTCCTTAATTCAGAATTAGTTTCACTTGATGAAGTTTCTTGTTTTTCAAGTATAAGAACTTCATCATTATCTGAACTAGGGACAGGTGTATTCAAATGATCGTCAATCACAACATTTATTGACTCTTGAATCACACCGGTCCTGTTGTTCAGAACACGATATGCACGACTGTTTAAAGAATATCCTAAAAAGATCCCTTCATCACTTTTAGTGTCGAACTTTCCCAAATTTTCACGGTCACGCAAAATATAGCACTTGCTGCCAAAAACTCGAAAGTATTTGACAGAAGGCTTTTTCTCAAACCACATTTCATAAGCCGTTTTATTATTAGATTTGCAAATATAAACACGGTTAATAATGTAGCAGGCAGTATTCACTGCTTCAGCCCAGAGATTCCTAGGGAGCTTCATGCTATTTAACATAACATTTCCCATTTCTTGAAGCACTCTATTTTTCCTCTCGACAATTCCATTTTGTTGAGGAGTCTTAGGTGCAGAGAATTCATGCGATATTCCCTGATCGCTACAGAATTTCTCAAAACCGCTATTTTCAAATTCGGATCCATGATCACTACGGATCTTGTTGACTTGAGAACATTTTTCAGTTTGAATCCGTTTTATAATCTTTTTCACTTCATCAAGGGTTTCTGATTTGTCCCTCAAGAATGAAACCCAAGTGTATCTTGTATAATCATCTACAATAACTAAGATGTATTTTTTGCCACCTCGACTTTCCGTTCTTGTTGGTCCTATAAGATCCATGTGGAGAAGCTCGAGTGGTCTTGTGGTGGTATTGGAGTTCACCTTTTTGTGAGAGCTCCTAGTTTGTTTACCATACTGGCATTCACCACAAATCTTGTCTACTTTTTGCATCTTAGGTAGACCTCTAATTAGTTCTCCTTTGCTCAATCTGTATAAATTTCGGTAGTGTACATGTCCGAGGCGTTTATGCCATAATTCTGTCTCATCGGTATGGACCATGTAGCACGTTTGTTTAGATGAGCTACCATCGCTTACTATATAGCAGTTTTCAGAAGTTCTGCGACCAGTTAATATTACAGAACCCTTTTCGTTTATAATTTCACAACCTTGATTAGAAAATTTAACACTATGGTTGTTATCGCATATTTGAGATATGCTCAACAGGTTGTGTTTTAAACCCTCAACATATAAAACATTTTTAAATAAGGGAAGGTTATAGAGTTGGACCGTACCTTTGCCAATTATCTTGCAGTTGCTACCATCACCAAATGTGACTGACTCATCAGTCATATCTTTAAGATCGGTGAATAGCGCCTTGTCGCCTGTCATATGTCTGGAGCATCCACTATCTAGGTACCATTTTGAATGGCTTGTAGCTTTAAAACAGTGTGAGCAACCAAACAGGCAACCTTAGGAACCCATTTCAGAACTGTTTTGGGTTTAGGAGAATAGTTGGTCTTCTTTTGTTTACAGTTGTAAGAGTGACCTACTGAGTTAGATTTTAATAGCTCCTTAAGTAAATCAACTATTTTTTCAGCTAGTGGGTTTCGAATCTGATTTTTGAAATTTATATAGCTGCTTTTGGTTTTTGAAAAGTTTTTGTATTTTTAGAAAAAACTTGACTAGTACCTTTTCCTTTTGAGTTAGAAGTCTCTCCTTTCACAAAATTGGAAGGAGTATTCTTCTGTTTAGGAGACGTGTTTTTATCATAGCCCAACCCGGATCGATCGCCACATTTTCTTGATCCGGATAATAATTTTTCTAATTTTGGATCACCTTGGGCATATCTCCATGTGTCCTTCAAACTCAGAAGAGAAGATACTTCATTTTTAAGTTTCTCATTTTCAGATTTCAAATTTTCAATCAGGGAGGTTTTGAATCCAGATCACACTTTGATTTTTCAAAACAATCTGAAATTTGGAATTTTTCTAAAACAAGGGTTTCAAAACATTCTTTGAGTTTAAAAAACTTTCTTTTTGAAGTTTAAGTTTGACAGCAATTTTACAACTTTCCTTATATAAGGCATTGTAAGCATCTTGAAGATCTTCATCATTTTCATGATCACTATCCAAATTTTCTTCACTTGTTGAATCATCGTGATCTGAAAAAGTAAACTTGGCTAGAGTCATAAGGGCCTTAAGTTCACTGCCCGACTCGGTTTCTGAATTTTCTGATTCAGAGGAGGCTTCAGAATCAGACGATTCATCCCAAGTAGCCAACATACCCTTCCTTTTGGATCTGTCCTTTTTAGGACATTTGTTTGCTAAATGCCCATATTCTTGACAGTTGTAACATTGACTATCTTTCAAAGACTTCCAAGTTTTAGACTTAGGTTTAGAACGTTTCTTTTCATTTGCCTTTTGAAAGTCGACTCTTTTCTTACTTTTGAAAATCTTATAAAACTTTTTCGCCAAAAGGGCCATATCATCTTCAGAATTTTCTGAATCTGAATTTTCTTGAGTAATACCTTTAGACGACTTCAAAGCAATAGATTTACCTTTAGGAGCTTTAAAACTTAATTCATAGGTTTGTAAAGAACCAACTAATTCTTCTACCCTCATATTATCCGTATCACGAAGTTCCTGGATTGCGGTTACCTTAGAATTGAACCGTTCAGGAAGAGAGCGTAGTATTTTTGCACACACTTTACTTTCTGGGATCTTATCGCCAAGACCCCACATTGAGTTTACAATGTCATTCAATCTAGTGTAAAAGTCCATAAACATTTCATTTTCCTCCATATGAATTTCTTCAAATTTAGTTGTGAGGAGTTGGACTTTAGATTTCTTGACAATTGATGTACCTTCGTGTGTCATTTCTAATATATCCCAGGCTTGCTTTGCAGTATCACAGGATATGATTCTTTTGAACTCATCCGGTGATAGTGCGCAAGTGATTGCATTTAGTGCTTTAGCATTTGCACTACTCTCATTTTTCTGAAGTGTGGTCCATTGGAAATACGGTGTAATTTTCATAGATTTTGAACCATCAACACCAGTTACTTCCATGATAGGAGGATTCCATTCAGTCACTGTGGCTTGCCACACACTTTCATCCATTGATTTGAGGAAGATCCTCATTCTGGCTTTCCAATAGGCATAGTTGGAGCCATCAAAGGGTGGAGGCCTAGTAACTAAAAGGCTATCAAAATTTGACATCTTTTTATATAGCTTAGATCGTTAGCTCAGGAAATAAATCTAAATAAAAAGCAATAAAAATGAGCTATTAGGCTCTGATACCACTTGAAAAGGCCAAGCTATATGTCCTAGAGGGGGGGGGTGAATAGGACTATGCCAAATTAAAATAAAATCAGCGAAAATAAAATAAACCAATAGCCTTACAATTATAAATCAGTTCACAATGCTGAAATCAAATCACCTTGATAAATAAGTATTGTGAGATTGATACAAATTCAGTTCTAAGGACAACCTTACACCATAATAAACAAGGGCTTATGGTAGGACAACCTTATTTTTAGAACATCTTTTGGATCAAGGACTCAATTTTAATAGAAATAAATGAATAGCAAGGAATTGAAATTAAATGCAGAAATATAGATCTAAATTATTACAACAATCCCCACACTTGCTTGAAATGTAAATAGTTACAACATTCACATCCACTTGTACATTCCACACAATTGAATGATAAAAGATATGAAAATTAAGCAAGCATTCAATCCACAAGACAAAGAGTTATAGTGGTTCGCCTGTGTGTACACCAACTGTCTTTCAACAGCCACACAGAATGCTACTCCACTCCTAATATCCTCACACAGGGGATATTAGCATTCACTATCAAATAGGTTTTCACAGGTTCACCCAAAACCTTTACAATTGTGTCTTTTTCACTCGGGCTTACACAATTCAAAAATCCCTCTTTTCTGAGTTTTCTGGCTCTCCTCAGATAACCAATACAATGAGATTTTTCTGGCTTAACTTCAAACAAAACCAAAAGGAATGAAATTTTACAGAATTGTAAAATACCTGGATTTCTCCTTTTCGTAGCAGCCCGGTAGAACCAATCGGAGTAGATGATTGAATGTCAAAGTTCAATTTCAAATACTCACTTTAATATGGTTCTAAATTCTAATAGATTTTAGATTTTAACTAGTTGGGCCTAGCTATATTTGATTTTGATTCCAAGAAGAAGGAATAAGGTAATTCCTCTTTTCAAATAAGATTGGAATACAGAAACAAAATCAAATTAAATAAGCTAGCAAAAAGGAATATTAAATAAGCACAACGTAGCTTAAAATAAACACAGACTTATCTCAGAGTGATCACTTGAAGTTTCTTGAATTGAATCGAGTTAAATTATCAAAACTCTGAATTTCGTGTTCAATTTATAGAAACAAAAATCGTGTCTACGACTGGTCTTAGAAACCTTCGACTGGTCGTAGTTCTAACGGATATTTGAAATATTGAGCGCGATCTTCGAAAGTCGTTCCACGACTGGTCGTGGGAAGCCTACGATTGGTCGTGGGTCACCTACGACTAGTCTTAGGACCATAGATTAGCTTGCTGGACTTTGAGTCATAGCCCTACGACTGGTCGAGAACGAGTCGAAGACACTCCTACGACCGGTCGAAGGACCTCCAGGACTGGTCGTAGGTGTACCAAAAAATTCTGAAAATCTTCAACAACTTAGGACTGGTTGTGGAATTTCTTGGACTAGTCGAACCAATGCTAGGACTGGTAGAACAGGAGCTAGGACTGGTCGTAGAATAGACCAAACTTATGTAAAATAAACATTTGATTTATGTATCCAAAGTGACCTACTTATAAGGTCAACCTAAGGTCAGTCAAACCTGAAACATGTCGTTGGACATTGAACTTCAACCATTCAACAATGTAGATATTTGAACCATATCAAGCTTGAGATCTTGAACTTGTTGTAGCTTTAATCTTGAGATCTTCATCAGCGTGAAAACTACTTCATGCGTTGCTTTTGAGTCTTGAAGTCATTTCTTGAGTCTTGAAGTTGTTTCTTGAGACTTGAACTTCAACATTGTAGCTTTAAACATTGATAGGATGATGAAGTACAATTTGTATTTCTTAAAGACATCCAATGTCATGAAGTGTTTATGCAGTGTCTTGAATACATATAAATCACCATACAAACACAAGACACAGATAGATGTTTTGACACAACAAAATTTGACAACCAAAGGAGCATGAGACCATAGCACTTACAAATGTATGTTGTCTTCGGTCAGATAAGTCACTTTTACTAGTTTAAACATTTATTAAAGTGCATGTTATTTATTTGCATAGAAGCACTTGCTATGCTTACAATAGTTTCTTGTTTTCATTTTTGTTAAACATCCTATACCATTATCATTTAGCACCACTATGCTAATTGTAGTAGATGAAAATTCTATACAATTTATCAATATTCTACTCATTAGATTCTTTATGACCTGCAGGCTGGTGATGCATCTCATCCATTTGCCTTTTGTTTTCTCTTCACATTTCAGGCCTAACATGCTAGATCCAACATTGTTGCATCCTGGACTACTAGACCGTAAGGTTGAGTTCAATCTGCCTAATCTAGAGAGCATGAAACAAATATCAAGATGTAACCAAGACAAATGGATAATAGAAAGATGAGCTTGAGGGCTTTTGATCATGATAATATATGCCAAAAATGGCATATCTGTGTAGGATCTGGGCCATTCATCAGGTGGGGCCCAACATAAACATTATCTATTGATGTAGAGTGCGTCACGGACACTTTGATGGACAAGATGGACTAAAGAAGGCCTGATCTGAGGCGGAAGTGATCAGGACTGTCATAACCCTAAAACAATCATATCTCACAAACCAAAATGAGTTTTCCACGTGTCATATATGGTTTTGTGGTAGGAGAAGCTACTTTAGCCAACTAACCCCACTACACCAAGTTGTCCACGCCGGATTTGCCAAATTCCATTAGATCGACGGTCGAAAGCCCATTTTATTTCCATTTTTATTATAAATGGTAAGTTTTAATTCGATCGTAACTTTTTTATCCTTTGAGTTTTAATTCGACTGAAAACCATGAAGTCTAGTAGGAATCATGATCATATATAGATATTAAGTTCACTATTTATAATAAGTCACATTTTTAGGGAGTTTGAGTTAGAGTTAGAGTCTAAAATTTCCTCCTAGGTTTGAGTTCACTATTTGAAGGATTGTAATTTCATTTTTTTTTATCAACAATCAATTTATTTTGAATTATTAGAAATTATTTCTATTTTCATCGCTCGTGGATTCGAGGAGTTTAGAGAAGGTTCGTGGATTTGGAGTAGTTATCCCTGAATAAAACAGTGATTGACCTCATCATGTCCTTCCCTGCATCAATTGGTCTTAAAGCGAGGACTCCCCTCGGACTGATGACAACTAATAATGGAATGGACCAAAATCCTATGGGCGATGATCCAGGGATTCATTGTTTATTAGGAAGAATGGAAGCTTTCCACCGGGAGACTCAGTTGACCATATAAGGGTTGCAGGCAACCCTTGACCGTATTGTGGATACTCTAATTTAGCCTCGATCCCAAGGTGATGCTCAACCGCCTGTGGTCGTTGTACGGCATAACCCTGATTTCAATAAAGCACTTTCAGAGGGGAATTGCAGGCTACCCCAAATGATTCAAGCTCTAGCGACGAGGACATCGATGGCGGCATTGCCCGACGACCGGTCCATGGAGGCGATCCACTAGATTGTGCTGAAAGAGATTATCGAGGTAAGGCCAAACTTCCCAATTTTAATGACTTATTGAGTATAGAAGATTTCCTTGATTAGTTAGCTGAAGTAGAACAATATTTACGTTGACGTGCCAAAACATAGAAAAGTGAAATTAGTAGCATTCAAATTAAAATTCAATGCTTCTGTGTGGTGGGAGCAATTACAACTCTCACGTGCCTGACGGAGCAAGGTGCCCATCTGATCATGGCCATGGATGAGACGCCTTCTTCGATCACGATTCCTCCCCAGTGATTACAAGTAAAGTATTGTTCTAGCAATGCCTACATTACTGATAGGGAAATCGAACTGTCATAGATTATACTGAAGAATTCTAGTGGTTGGCAATGAGGAATGACTTGTCGAAGAATGAATCGCAAAAGGTAGCATAATTTATAGGCGGTTTACGATTGACAATTCAGGACTGAGTTCAGATGTGCTCGGTCAGAACCGTGGATAAAGCGGTTTAGTTGGCATGTAGGGTAAAAATGTAGCTTGTAAGAGTCCCTACTCGGCCTTATCCTTCAACTTGGCCCCCCATGATAGGCCTCACGTAAGATTCAATGTTGGTCAAAGGAAAATAACCAGTAGGAGGATGTCCTCAACCTCTTACAATTGCAAATCGTGACACAAAGAGCGATCAACCTAGGCATCAACGTGCAACACCCACAACAGCGGATCAAAGTAGGATTCCAAATCCTTATGGTCAGTCAATGCCAAACAATTGTTACCATTGTGGCTAACCAGACCATTTATCAAACAGCTACCCTTAACGCTCCATAGCCCACATGGCCATTAATGATGGGGGCACTGAAGGCGATGCAACGGAAGAGGGCCTTGGATTTGATGAAGATGAACAAGCCGCTCAGGAAGGAACTGGTGACGAAGAATGGTTGGCTGAAGATCACGGCGAATCCTTGATCATGAGGCAATTATTGTACACTCCAATGAAGAAGGTGCACTTACAGCAGCACAATATATTCCATACGCAATGTACCATCAATGACAAGATCTGTGATGTAATCATAGAAATGGAAGTAGTAAGAACATCATCTCGAAGATGATGGTTGACAAGTTGCGACTCATATGACAAAGTATCCTTCCCCATATTTGATTGCCTAGATAAAGAAGGTGAATGAGACTAAGGTAACCGACAATGCACTGTCTCATTTTTTACTAGCAAAAATTATAAGGATCAAATACTTTATGATGTGGTTAACATGGAAGCATGTCATATGTTACTTGGTTGATCATGACAATCGGAATGTGATATGACCCACTGAGGACAAGAAAATATTTACATCGTTGTCAAAGATGATCGAAAGATGATCCTTGCCCCTAGGCACCAGAGAACCACCACAAAACTTCTAAAGTGGAGGGGAGCTCCCTTATGACCATTCAGGATTTCATGGAGGAATCCAAGACAATTAATGAGGTATACATTGTGGTGGTAAAGGACAAGGAATCGGAACCCTTAAACATTCCTCCAAGTTTAAAGTTATTGTTGAACGAATTCAAAAGAAATTTGGCCAAAAGAGTTACCTGATGGTTTGCCTCCCATGCAAGACATCCAACATCATAAAGACCTATTCCATAGGGATAGCTTGCCCAACCGCCCTCACTATCGAATGAGTTCAAAAGAGTGAGATACTATAAGGATAGGTGGAGGAATTGATGCGTAAGGGGTCTGCTAAGAGAGGTTATGAGCCCATGTGTCATACTAGTGTTGTGAATGCCTAAGAAAGATGGGAGCTGGAGCATATGCGTCAACAATTGGGCAATTAATAAGATTACTAATAAATATTGATTCCCAATACTGTAGCTGGACGACATGCTCAATATGCTATAAGGTGCCAATGTGTTCTCTAAAATAGATCTAAGGAGCGAGTACTATCAAATTCATATCCAACTCGGTGATGAATGTAAAACGACATTCAAGACTAAGAAAGGTTTGTATGAGTGGTTGGTCATGCCCTTCGGTTAATCGAATGCACTAAGCACTTTTATGCGTCTGATGAAGCAAGTGTTGAAGCCATTCATTGGCTGATTTGCAGTAGTATACTTTGATGACATCATGATATATAGCCAGGGTGAGATAGAGCACATAGAACATATCAGGCGGGTGCTACAGGTTCTGACAGTTAACAAGTTGTACCTCAATTTGAAAAAGTGTAGTTTTTTTAACTGACAACTTATTGTTCTTAGGGTTTGTTGTGATGTCCACGGGTATCCATGTAGATGATGAATATGTGTGAACCATCAGGGAATGTCCGATCCCGATGAACATTCATGAAGTGAGGAGTTTCCACGGGTTGGCAACCTTCTATCATCTATTCATGCGAAATTTTAGTATTATAGTTGCACCCATTACAAATTACATGACAAAGAGCCCATTTCAGTGGACCGATGAGGTTGACAAGAGCTTTGCTAAAATCAAGCATCAATTATCCACAACACCGGTCTTGGTTCTTCCCAGTTTCGACAAATTGTTTGAGGTTGAGTGTGATGCCTCATATGTCATAATTGAAGGAGTCTTATCACAAGAAGACAAGCCGACAACCTTTTACAGTGAGAAGCTCAGCTAAGTCCGAAAGAAGTTGTCGACATATGAGCTCGAGTTGTACACAGTTGTTTAAGTGTTATGACATTGGTGACATTATTTGATTTAGAGAGAGCTTGTTCTCTTCACTGACCATCAAGCCTTAAAGTTTATTAATAGTTATCCTAACATGTAAGATGGGTTACTTTTTTGCAGAAATTC
This sequence comes from Magnolia officinalis, assembly GCA_021015155.1. NCBI lineage: Eukaryota > Viridiplantae > Streptophyta > Magnoliopsida > Magnoliales > Magnoliaceae > Magnolia > Magnolia officinalis. Next base: position 40,325,525 of record JAJHSJ010000015.1, read on the forward strand.
ACAGTCATTCTGAAGCACGAGTTAGGGCAACAGAACAAGGTGACTGATGTACTTGGCCATCGTGCATCACTACTTGTTACAATGAGCAATGATATGGTCGGCTTTGACTGTCTCAAGGAGTTGTATGTCAAAGACGATGACTTCAATAATGTATGGATGAGGTGCCAAGAGTGTCAAGGGAATGGACTGTGCATCTGCCAAAGTTCATTGAGGGAGAAGATTGTTCAAGAGTTATAGGAAAGTGGCCTTAGTGGACACCTTGGGCGACATAAGACACAAACTTTTATTGAGGAGTGGTATTACTAGCCGCAATTGGTATGTGACATGGATAAAGTAGTGCAATGCTATCATTCTTTTCAAACCTCCAAGGGGCAGTCTTAAAATATGGGTCTCTATACCCCATTACATGTGCTTGGTGGCCCTCATGAGGACTTATCAATGGACTTCATGCTTGGTCTCCCACAAACACAACGCGGCATGAATTGGGTGTTCATGGTGTGAAAAGGCTGAGCTATTAAGTCTTAGAGGGGGGGTGAATAGGACCATGCCAAATTAAAAATTAACAGCGAAATTTAAATAAAATATAAATATTGATAGCAATAAACAATCTCACAATGGTGAAAATAAATACAACCTCAAATGTACGAGTATTGAGAGATTAATACAGATGTTGTTCTAAGGACAACCTTACACCAAAAACCAAAGGTTTATGGTAGGACAACCTGATTCCTAGAAAGGTCTGTGTATCAAAAACTCAAACTGATACAGAGGAATAAAAAAAAAAAAAAAAAAAACAAGGAATGAAATCTAAGCTATTACAACATTCTCACACTTGCACAAAAGAAATTACAACATTCTTCACAAATGCAAAAAGGGAAATTACAACCATCCACAAAAAGAAATAAACAATCAAACCACAAGACCAGAAATTATAGTGGATCGCTTGTGTGTACACCAACTATTTAGAAAAATAGCCACACAACTACTCCACTCCTAATATCCTTACACAGCGGATATTAGCGTTCACTATGAAAATAGATTTTTCAAGGTTCACCTAAAACCCTCACAATTGTGTCTTTCAAGTGGGCTTACACAATTCAAAAACCCCACACTCTGAGTTTTCTGGATTACCTCAAACAAACCAAAACAGAGAGATTTTTCTGGCACAATCTCAATGAAACCAAAAGATAGAAATTTACAATAATGTAAAATACTTGGATATTCTTCTTTAGATGTATCTCGGAAGAACCAAATCGGAGTAGAAGTTCAACGTAGAAGTTTAATGTCCACACTCACTTATAAAATGGTTCTAAGGTCTAGATTGATTTTAAATTTAAAGCACCTTGGGCTAGCTTGATTTGATTTTGATTCTAAGAAATGGGAATACTTCAATCCCTCTTTCAAATATAATTGGAATGCAACATACAAAATCAAATACAAAGAAAGCTAATTAAAGAGAATATATAATGAGCACTAAATAACTTAAGAATATTACTAACTTATATCTCAAAGTGGCGTATTGATTTAGCTTGAATTGTATATAAAACTCAAAAATTCGTGCTCTATTTATAGTGGTAGAAATCACACTCTCGACTGGTCCTGAGGTCGGCACGACTGGTCATAGGACTAACAGATTTTTAAAATTTTGAGCGCGATAGGATAAAGTCGTTCCATGACTGATCGTAGGCTTTGCTCGACCGGTCGAGTGGCCTCCACGACTGTTCGAGTCCTGTCCACGACTGGTCGTGTGGAACCACTTTTAGTTGTTGGACTTTGAGTCCAGGCTGCAGGACTAGTCGAGCACGGGTCAAGCACTGTTCACACGACTGGTCGAGCAGTCTCTAGGATTGGTCAAGGCTTTAACAAAAATTCTCGAAAATCAGTAACAACCTTAGGACTGGTCGAGGAATTCTTGGACTGGTCGAGTCAATGCTAGGACTAGTCGAACAAAGTCCAAGACTAGTTGAGAAGCAGTCATTGAACTTATAACGTGACTCAATTTAAATTATGTATACAAAATGACCTACCCTAGGTCAATCTAGGGTCATTCATACCTTATCCATGATGTATGAATATTGAAACTTCTTTTCCTTCAGTTGATAGATTTTCTTTAGAGTTCACGACACTTGAGATCTTGTCATTCATACAAGCTTGAACTCGAGACTTCTAAAGCTTGAATTTGTGACATATTGAAGCTTAAGCTTGAGGATCAAAGTATAGAAACTTTTTCTTAACTTGTATGAAGCCTTTGAAAACTTGAACTTTTGAACTTTTCACACTTGATGTTGTACTTGATCATGAACAAGTAATCTTGCATTTGAAGATCTTGAAGGAAAGACCATTGTCCTTGCACTGTCTTGAATATATTGAGACCATTGTCCTTGCACTGTCTTGAATATATTGATGCGCTACACAAGACACAGATTTTAAGGGGTTTTGGCACTACAAAATTTGACAATTATAGGAGCTAGAAACCATAACACTTACATGGTGGTAAATCATTTTTTAAAGATTGTGCACTTTATCCCATGTAAGAAGACACTTGAGAATTGGTTTAGTACACAACTTCAATTCAGTATTGCATACCACCCACAGACCAATGGACAAACTGAAGTTGGGAATTGCACGTTAGGAAACCTCATTTAGTGTATTTCAGGTGACAAACCGAAGCAATGAGATTTAACCTTGTCTCAAACAAAGTTTGCGTTCAACAATATGGTGAATCGCTCGACAAAGAAGTCCTCAGTCCAGATTGTTTATGTTCGAATGCTCTGCCACACACTTGACTTAGTCCCTTTGCCCAAGCTCCCGGACATGAACATTGCAGCAGAACATATGGTGAAATGAATCATAGGCATTCATGTGGATATGAAAACCAAGTTGAATGCCTCAAGCGACAAGTACAAGGAGCAACCTGGCAAGCATCGGCGACAAAAGGTGTTTGAGGTGGGCAACTATGTTTTGTCCATCTACGCAATGAGAGATTTCTGACCGAGACCTACAACAAGTTAAAAAATAAGAAGATTGGACCAGTACTGATTCTCCGAAAGATCATTGATAACACTTACTTTATTGATCTTCCAGATGACATGGAGATCTCACGTACTTTTAACATCACGAACCTGACCGAGTATCATGAACGAAGTGGAACGAGAACTCGAGGACGAGTACCTTTGAAGTGGAGGGGACTGATGTAGAGTGGGTCATAGACACTTTCATGGCCAAGATCGACCAAAGAATACACGATCGGAGGTAGAAGTGATCAAGACCATCATAACCTTAAAAAAGTCGTATCTTGCAAGTAGGAGAAGCTACTTTAGCCAACTAACCCTGCTAAGCCGGGTTTCCCATGCCGAATTTGTGAGATTCGATCAAATCAACCGCTGAAAGCCTATTTTATTTTTATTTTTACTATAAATAGTAAGTTTTAATTTGATCATAACTTTTGATCCTTTGAGTTTTAAGAGGCATGCCCAACATGAAAAAGGCTTATAAAAATGAACACGGATTGCGTATTGACAGCGTATAGTAGCGAGGCGGCTACTAATAGTGCTCTATGGGCCCCATCATGATGTATATGTCCTATCCACGCCTTTCATCCATTTTTGTAGACTATTTTATAGCATGAGCCTAAAAATGAGGCAGATCAAAATCTGATATGGACCACCCCAATGGAAAGAATGATGATTGAACACTCATCATTAAAAACTTTTTAAGAACCACAAAAGTTTTGAATTAAGATGATATTTTTGTTTTCTTTTCATCTAGGCATGTATGACCTAATCAACAGGTTGGACAATAAATAAACATTACAGTTAGCCCTAGGAAGTTTCTAATGTTAGGCATTCAATCTCCACTATTTTCTTGTGATGTGGTCTACTCTGATCGAGATTTGGATCTCCCTTATTTTTGGGCTCATGCTCTATAATTATTTAGAAAAATAGATGGACAGATTGGATAAAACACATATATATATCATGTCAGGCCCACGGAGCAATGTCAATAGCCACCTGATTAATGATGTTATCAGTACATAATCTGTGTCCTAAAAAAATTTCGAGAATAAGCCAAATTAGACACAATTTTGTACTGAAAACCATAAATTTTAGTAGGAATCATGACAGTCTAGAAATAGTAACTTTACGATCTATAGTAGGTCAAGTTTTTAGGGAGTTTGAGTTGGAGTTTTAGTCTGAAACCTCTTCTCACATTTGAGTTCAATATTTAAAGGATTGTAATTTTATAATTTTATTATCAATCAATTTATTTTGAATTATTAAAAATTATTTCAATTTTCATCCCTCATGGATTCCAAGAATCTCTGTGAGGAGTCTATCAATTCCGAGTAATTATTTCTAAGGAAAATGGTGATCAACCTCATCAAGTCCTTCCCTGCATAACCTGCACAAGTTGGTCGACCAATTAGGTGGAGGACACATGTACATTGCATTCTGACAATGCGTCATGTTCTTCTAACCATTCGTGTACTTATACGTGTACAGCTAACTAATGAGTTCATCGGCCTGATTTATGGTCCAGCACAGTAGCCAACGGCTAGGATCCTGTACTTGTGTTCCCGTTGGAGCCACGTGATTGCGCGAGTGAATAATGTTAACAGGCTCGTGCTTGTACCAATGACTTTTCAAAAAAGCCTCCTACCAGAGAAATTTATGACTGTGGACCCCACCTTTTATCCAGTGGTTTTTATGACACAATACAAACTTAACATACAAAATTCGACTTCAACGCACGGCCAGGCATTTTTCAGACGAAAATACCCCTACTCTTCCAACCCGTTGCTTTCACTGTTTCACTTTCAACCCCTTTCCTTTCCTCACTCCGTTTCCATTGAGAAAGACAAAAAAAAAAAAAAACCATTTTTTGTGGGCCTCTTCCTTATCAGCATTGTATTGCATAATCTCCATACATCAGCATTTTGTCATCTTCTCAAAATGGTCGGTCCAGTGAAGAAAGCACACACTACAAGTATATTTTAATATATTGTTGTTGTTAGATGAACATGATTGTGAGGCGTAGCGGGCGAAATCGGATTGCGTACTAAGTTACTCAATACGCTCCTATCGTACTGAGTAAACTCAGTTGGGCCCACCTTGAAAGCATGTAGTATATCCATGAGAAACAATGGGGATAATGATTTCCACCTAATTAAAGGGGTTGAGACCCAAATGTATGTAGTGCATCCGTTTTTCCATCTAAACTCAGTTGGGCCCACCTTGAATGTATGTAGTGCATCCATTTTTTCATCTAATTTAAGGGGTTGAGCCCCAAATTGAAGTATATGAAAAGATCAAGTGGATCATACCATGGGAAATAGTGGGGATAATGATTTCCACCGTCCAAATTATACTAGGCCAAAACAGTGATGTTTGCCCCGCTGAATTTCATACTTGCCCCGCTCAAATTTGTAGTTTACCCCGCTCAATTTTTAGTTTGCACCGCTGAATTTCATGTTTGTCCCACTCAATTTCATGTTTGCCTCGCTCAATTTCATGTTTGCCCCGCTCAATTTCAACTTTGCCCCACTCAATTTCATGCTTGCCCCACTCAATTTCATGTTTTCCCACAAAAATTTAAGTTTGCCCCACTCAATTTCATGTTTGCCCTGCTAAATTACATGTTTTCCCCGCTCTAATTTGCAGTTTGCCCTGCTCAATTTTCAGTTTGCATCGCTGAATTTCATGTTTGCCCCGCTGAATTTCATGCTTGCCCCGCTCAATTTCAAGTTTGCCCCACTCAATTTCAGGATGAAAATATCCTTCCTGTCTCAATGTGTTGATTTTACTGCCCTTTCCACTAGTTCTTTCACTATCGTTTCTTTCACCCCCTTTCCTCACTCTGTTTCCAGTAAGAAAGACAAGAAACCCATTTTTTGGAGCCTCCTTCCTTATCAACATTTTGTCTTCTTCTGAAAATGGTCAGTCCAGTGAAGAAAGCATGCACCACAGGTATATTTTAAACTCAGTTGGGCTCACATTGAATGTATGTAGTATATCCACGTCGTCCATCCGTTTTTCCATCTAATTTAAGGGGTTGAGCCCCAAATTGAAGCATATTAAAAGATCAAGTGGATCATACCACGGGAAACAGTGGGGATAATGATTTCCACCGTTGAAACCATAGTAGGCCCAACAGTGATGTTTGTTTGTTATCAAACCTATTCATAAGATCATACAGACATGGATTAATAGAAAACACAATTATAAGCTTGATCCAAAACTTTTGTGGCCCCTAAGAAATGATCAACAGTATAAGTTCAATTCAAAATTTTCATATGGTGCGGTCCATTTGACATTAGATACATTTAGATTTTTGGGCTCAAGCCATGAAATTATTTGTTAAGTTTGCCCCACTGATTTTCTAGTTTGCCCCGCTGATTTTCTAGTTTGCACCGTTGAATTTCATGCTTGCCCTGCTCAAATTTCAGTTTGCCCCGCTCAATTTCATGTTTGCCCCGTTCAATTTCATATTTGCCTCGCTGAATTTCATGCTTACCCCGCTCAAATTTTAGTTTGCCCCGCTCAATTTCATGTTTGCCACGCTCAATTTCATGCTTGCCCTGCTCAAATTTCAGTTTGCCCCGCTCAATTTCCTGTTTTCCCCACTCAATTTCATGCTTACCTCGCTCAATTTCATGTTTGTCCCACTGAATTTCATGCTTGCCCCACTCAAATTTCAATTTGCCCCACTCAATTTCACGTTTGCCTCGCTCAATTTCATGCTTGCCCCGCTCAAATTTCAGTTTGTCCCGCTCAATTTCATGTTTGCTCTGCTCAATTTCATGTTTGCCTCGCTCAATTTCATGCTTGCCCCGCTTAAATTTCAGTTTACCCCACTCAATTTCATGTTTGCCCTGCTTAAATTTCCGTTTGCCCCGCTCAATTTCATGTTTTCCCCATTGAATTTCATGCTTGCCCTGCTCAATTTCATGTTTGTGCCACTTAATTTCATGTTCGCCCCACTGAATTTCATGCATTTGGTGGCAAAAAATGGATGCATTGAAGTGGTGCAATTTGCCAATTTTTTGAGTTCTATGGTGGACATGAGTATACTAAATATGATGAAATTTCATGATATTTTGCACCAAATTAGGTTGATTAATCATGAAATATCATGATATTTGTTGCAAACCAAACACACCCTGAATTAGAACTCTAATGATAAGAAAATTTTGAATTTCTCGAGAATCCATTAACATAAATTTAAAAAATAGATTATTTATACCAACCAAACACACCTTTTATCCTTAATAGATAATTTCATAGCTTGAGCTCAAAAATCTAAACATATCCCATGTTCAAATGGATAGACCACACCACATGAAGATTTTGAATTGAACTTCTACTGTTGAAAATTTCTTAGGGGCCATAGAAGTTTTGGATCAAGCTTATAATTGTGTTTTCTATTAATCCATGTCTGTATGATCTTATGAACCGGTTTGATAACAAACAAACATCACTGTTGGGCCTACTATGCTTTCAACGATGGAAATCATTATCCCCACTGTTTCCTGTGGTATAATCCACTTGATATTTTGATATGCATTAATTTGGGGCTCAACCCCTTAAATTAGATGGAAAAACGGATTGACGACGTGGATATACTACATACATTCGATGTGGGCCCTGCTCAATTTTCAGTTTCCCGTTGAATTTCTTGTTTGCCCCGCTGATTTTCTAGTTTCTCCCCCTCAATTTCCAGTTTCCCTCGCTCAATTTCCAGTTTGCCCAGCTCAATTTCATGTTTGCCCCGCTGAAATTCAAGTTTGCCCCACTAATTTTCTAGTTTGCCCTGCTGAAATTCAAGTTTGCCCCGGTGATTTTCTAGTTTGCCCCGGTGAATTTTATATTTACCCCACTCAATTTCATATTTGCCCCGCTCAATTTCTAGTTTGCCCTGCTGAATATCCAGTTTGCCCCACTCAATTTTTAGTTTGCTCTACTCAATTTTTAGTTTGCCCTGCTCAAATTCTAGTTTACCCCGCTCAATTTTTAGTTTGCCCCGCTCAATTTCTAATTTGCCCCTGTAACGCCTTGAAATTCGAGGGTCGAGTAGCAACTCAACTCTCGAGTTCCAGAACATCATTTATGCAACATAGATGATGATGATTGAATGTTGTCTGTGTCAGTGTAATAAACATGAGTGAGATTATACCAAAGCAGTAATTCATACTCCAGATCAATTTTATAAAGGCAAGCGAAAGACTGAAACTGTATATATAAGGTATGTAAAGAAACAAAACCATCTCAATCTCCAGAGTATGAACACCAACTAAGTAACCATATACATGTATTGTTTCCGAATCAAAAGGTCAAAATACAACTAAAGAGATAAATCCTGAAATCCCCGCGATCCAGTCAGCCTAAGCAAAGCCGTCAGAGTACTGCATGAATGAGAATTCGTCCTGATCCTCATCGTAGTCTGGCTCAGCCTTCTGAATCGACGTACCATCTACACCTGAGACAGAGTCTCGTTGGTGTGTACAACACCGTCCCGTAACGTGGGAGTGAGTAGCTAACTCAGTGGAACAATAAAGCATAGGTTAACATGTTATCAATTCAATCAAGTAGTAATGATAAAGCAGTACAATCAAACAATCCTAACTACTCTTATTAAATGCAAGTATGAAATGCCATGATGAATGCCCTTGCCAAACCACCCTCATGCGACACCATCTTACGTTCGCGAATGCATTCATCCCACAGTGCTCCACATCTACTAGGCACATGCAGTGCGATGATGAGCATGATTACCGAGTAATTATTAGTCCATTTCAAACAGCAGTATTGGAAAACTAAGGTACCTCCCTTGTATCATTCCCAAACATGATCCATTCTAGGGTCATCAGTCCTAGTTAATCTTAGACGATGGTGCGTTTTCTAGGTCACTGCAAAGGCTGTCAGGGCTGTTACGCACAAAGGTTACACCACTCCCCCATCACCTTTTTAACGGTTCATCACTATACAGATACAGGCCTAGTCCATACTCTATATATTGCGGCAAAACTCATCGCCTCACCGCAATTTAGAGTATACTCGAGGTCACTACAAAGGGATGTCAGGGCTGTTACGCACAAAGGTTACACCACTCCCCCATCACCTTATCAATATAGGCCGACAGCACGAATATAGTGTCCCATACCACCATAATCGGCTCACGAGTCTAGTTGCTCACTGGTTACTACGGGGAGGCACGTGGCCCCAGCATAGGCTGACAGCTCGACCACGGTGTCCCATACCACCATGCCCGGCTCATGAGTCTTAGCGGATCGAGGTACCATGGTTAACGGGATTCCACTGGTAAGTTTGGTACCCTAGGTTCAAGCAGTAGTGACCAAACATGATTAACGTACATTAGACATATCGGGTTACTTGACGAGCCTGACTAGCTCGAGCGTACAATCAACTGAACGACATGAAGTACATGCACTTCGTGTGGCCTAACCACTGTCGCCAACTGAAGTACGACTCGGGTTCGTCAAACACATCTTTCGTGGCGACATGAATCTCAACCACGATCTCAAGTCTGGTACCGATTGTCTGGACTATAGACATAGTCCCAAACTCAATCAATCCTTACTCATAGCATGTGGCGTAAAGCATAATAAACAAAGTAATTCAAGCATGTTAACAAGAATGTCATAAAGCATGTTATAAAACATGTTACAAAGCATGTTATAAAGCATATCATAAAGCACTATATAAATAGGAATACAAACACATATATTTCATAAGTAAGTGGTTAAAGTAAACAACCACATGGAGAAAATCATACATGTCTCTAAGGTAGTTAAGAACCTCATCTCAACACCTACCTAAGGTACTAGCATCCAAGCACTTACTCTCACAAGCATTTTCACAAACACTTAGAATACACTATTTCAACATACATAGTGTATGTCAGTAAAACATGTATTAGGGCGAATCATTTCGCCAAGCAAGTATTTTACACATATATAACATGTTCATACAGCAATTAGTCATGGCAAACACATCTCCAAAATATATACATATACAGTACTTTCTACAATACACGATTTCTACATACATAGTGTATATTGGCAAACATGTATTATGGCGAATCTTTTCGCCAAATAAGTATTTTATCCATATACCATATATTCATACAACAAATAATCATGGCAAACACATTTCCAAAATTTATATGTATACGGTATTTCTACGAATACCTAGAGTATGTAAAATTCCATATTCTACATCTTTAATCGAAATGGAAAACAAACAGCACTTTGTACATGTGCAATTGCATGCAGATCATGAATCTATCATTATCTAACATTGAAAGCATTGAAAACCGTAACCTATACACCTAAAGTCCTCACCTTACACCGTAGAATCGCAATGAATCAGCTAAGTTTGTTAAGCCTCCGTATTCGGCAGTTTAGTAGCCTAAAGAATGAAATAGGTTAGCTATTTCATAACCTACAACCTTCACACCCCAAAATAGTTAGGGTTAGGGTTTCTTACCTTAAAACGAAGTCGGTATCATCGGGAAAGCGATGAGAACCAGGAGGTGCAGCTAGTGTAGTGGCAGGGAACGGTAGTAGGGAGATTCTCCCACTTCTCTCACTCTTTCTCTCTCTTTTCTCACTTCTCTCTCTAGGGTTTCTCTCAAATTTGTATGGCTGTGAGAGAGAGGGTTCTAAGGTCCTTATATAGCCTAAAAACTCTCCAAACTAAGACTTGAAGACAAGGTATACTTAGGTTATAACCAAAACAGCATTGTTTTAGCTCAACGGAGGATTTCTGGCGGGCCTCCTTGAGCCAAAAGTCGGACTTAAGCTCACAGACCTTGGATCCAGGTAAATTTAAGTTTTCGTTCCAGTAGGGTTTCCAGATCACGCGTGGCGAACCAGTTTCAGTTCAACGGTCAGTGGGTCTCGATCCGAAATTCCAAGTACATGGATATGTTTGTGAAATTTTTCTTGACCTGAGGGTGTATTTGGGTCAGATTCTGACGGTCTGATTGCTTACGAAATGTCCGTAAGCGACACGTGCCAGATCACTATTCAAGATATTTATTTTGTAAATAAAACAAGTGTTTTCACACTCTCTCGCTCCGGACTCGAGCGAACAGCCGTAGGACACTGTCTGGATTTGATTTCCGAGATGGTTATCAAGCCCAACGAGGCGGTCCTAAGTCCTTAACTTCATATTATTCGGACTCCCGATGTGCGGTCTAGACCTGATACGGAGTTTCAATGTGTTCCTAAGAGCAGTCGGGTAATGAGTTTGATCCTAGACTTTAGGGTAACCTAGCGTCAATAATTCTGTAAGTTTTGGGTCTTGCAGATAGTATTTAAAACGATTCAAATGGATTTCATGGATAATCTAGTTTGGCACTTAGTTAACTTTGTCAAATTTCTAAAGGATTTAATCCGAAGTGATTTCTGGTCGAGGCGGTACTCGAGCCATTGTACAAAAATTTTTGAGTCGTTACAGGCCTGCTCAATTTCATGTTTGCCCCGCTCAATTTCTAGTTTGCCCCGTTGAATTTCCACTTTGCCCCGTTGAATTTCATGTTTGCCCCGCTCAATTTTCACTTTGCCCCATTGAATTTCATGTTTCCCCCGCTCAATTTTTACTTTGCCCCGCACAATTTCATGTTTGCACTGCTGAATTTCATGTTTGCCCCGCTGAAATTCTAGTTTACCCCGCTGAATTTCCAGTTTGCACCGCTCAATGTCATGTTTGCCCCGCTCAATTTCATGTTTGCACCGCTCAATTTATGTTTGCCCCGCTCAATTTCATGTTTAGAATTTAAGATGCAGATTGGGTCCTTCTAACCTTGGATAAATCCTACTTTTTATCTACCCTTCCTAGACCTAACATTTGTTTGATTTTAACTTAATCAAGTCCCGAAATGATGTCATAGCTGCAGTTGTAGTTGCAAGTGATAGATGGCATAGGAGTAGCAAATATCTTCAACTCTAAAATAGCTATTTCAACCATATAATTAGCAATCAATCATTTTCTAGTTTGCCCCTTTGCTAGGTACAAAGTAAAGAGACGATAAACTAAAGCAGGTGTCATGTTTGTAAATTCATGATAAAATAGGTAGCTTGTAAATTCCTAACAAAATAGCTAGCAACATGAATGTAAGATCCCTATGGATACTTACAGGCTTCCATAAGGATACTTACAATCTTACCAAAATAGCTTACAGGCTTACCTATGGATACTTACAGGTAGCTTGTAAATCCCTAACAAAATAGCTTCCATAAGGATACTTACAGGCTTACCAGGTTCGTACGAAGACTTATGTGATCGCATATATAACCTTTCAAGCCTTGAGTTGTAAGATCCCTGTTGACATTAAGAATTCATGTTTGGCCCGCTGAATTTCATGTTTTTCCCGCTGAATTTCATGTTTGCCCTGTTGAATTTCATGTTTGCCCCACTGAAATTCATGTTTTCCCCGTTGAATTTCATGTTTGCCCCGCTCAATTTCATGTTTGACCTGCTGAATTTCATGTTTGCCCCGCTCAATTTCAAGTTTACCCCGCTCAATTCATGTTTGCCCCGTTCAATTTCAAGTTTGTCCCGCTCAATTTCTAGTTTTGCTCGCTCAATTTCATGTTTGCCCGCTCAATTTCATGTTTTTCCCTCTCAATTTCATGTTTGCCCCATTGAATTTCATGTTTGCCTCGCTCAATTTCAAGTTTGGCTCGCTCAATTTCATGTTTACCCCGCTCAATTTCATGTTTGCCCCGCTAAATTTCATGTTTTCCCCGCTGAAATTCATGTTTGTCCCGCTAAAATTCATATTTGCCCCACTAAATTTCATGCTTGCCCCGCTCAATTTCCAGTTTGGCCTGCTCAATTTCATGTTTTTCCCGTTAAAATACAAGTTCGCCCCGCTGAATTTCATGTTTGCCCCGCTGAATTTCATGCTTGCCCTGCTCGGCTCAATTTGCAGTTTGCCACGCTCAAATTCTAGTTTGGCTCACTTATTTTGATAGTTTGTCTCTCAGAATTTCCGGTATTTCCTCGCTTAATTTCTATCTCGATTTCATATGAAGCTTGTTCCAATTCATGAAATGCTACATTGTTTTCAATTGGCAAAAGGAAAAATAAGTAGAAGAGACTACTAAAGATGGTCTATGCTGATGAAATGGCCATGGTCTTGACAATACTTTAGACCTAGACAGTCATGAGAAAAAATAGACTACTATTAAGTGGTCGTATGGTCAATAGGTTGTAAATGAAGAATTACTAAGTAAAAACTCAACAATTTGAGGGATCTCACTTCTCATCCCGTTTATCAAATGAGAACCAGAAGGGTACTGAAGCCGTCATATTACAAGGTTTTTCCGTACTTGTCCTTGTCTGCATTCGATACAACCCTTGGGGAGGTTCGTGAACCCAAGCAAGTAATAACCTTTGCTACTTCTCCATCAATTCCCTAGTGGAGGTGGCTAACAGTGAAGTGTGATCTAACAGTGGGTGTACTAACAAGCTAACAAAAAAAAAAAAACCTTTGCTACTTCTCCAATACCATTTCCTTTACAGATGGAACCATTAAGGATACTATCCGCACAGGAAGTGAAAGAGGCAGAGGACTGGTATGAAGCAAACAAGGACATGATAGCGAAGAAATGGTTCAGTACGATATGGATGAAGGATGCGTGGGTTGATAGCGAGGTAATCATTACTAATTTATTCTCTATATGCATTAATTGGCATATAATTAATTGTTATATTAATCTATGACTAATTCGTACTATCCTATTGATTAGGTTATCGACCAATACATCGATTTCCTTAAGAAAAAGCAATCCGACCTGTTACTTGCATATCCTCAGGATTGCAAGTTCTGTCCCACGTTCTTTACGACAACTGTTTAATTCAGCAATCCTTAATCTATTTTCCCATTTTTTTTATTACATATATCGATATTTGATCATGTTTGTAACAACAAAGCCTTGAGGCGTGTTTGCCAGTTTTAATTGCATAAAAGGCCTCCAAATTGACATCAGAACGGGCCTCGCTAATAGACGAGCTGACCATGACCTACACAATTGCCAAGTAGCGAGATAAATCATACAAAAAAGTGATTTGGTGTTATGAACGGGTAATGCACTCGTCATAAAACATCATCTCTAACTGTTATGTGTTCTATCATGTTTTGACTAATATATTATCTTTTGAATCATGGACAGGTGTATGCGCCCAGAAATCATGAAAATTCACATTGGTTTTTGCTGGTCATCTATCCTAGAGAAAGAGATATCGTTATTGTGAATAGATCAAGCACAAATCCATTAATAAAGTACAAGTAGAAGATGAAGAATATGACTAATGCACTCCCCATTCTCTTCCATGCCACTGGAGACTGCACTGCGCTTGAAGGAAAGAAGTAGACCGTCAGAGTCGATAGATCGGCACCAAAGCAGGACAATGGTTATGATTGCGGCATATTCGTAATGAAATCCATCGACATTTTGTGTAGTGGTCTCACCTTAGCGGAAATATATATGCAAAAATTCACTGCCGACTGGAGGAAGTCAATAGCTTATGATTGCTTCTCTTTAGTCTGTAGATGATATTTGTCAAGGGCATGGGAGGAATTTTGCAGAGATGTTGTATTATATACATTGTATTAATTTCATTGTTGAATATACATTGTACATTGTTGTCCCACTCATGTACCATTTCATGTTGTATACATTATTGAATATACATTGTACATTTGCCATTTTCCATATTGGTCAGGGTTACATAAAATCCCCTGCTCAAATTTCAGTTTGCTCTACTCAATTTCATGTTTCCCCCACTGAATTTCTAGTTTGCCCCGCTCAATTTCATGATTCCCCCGCTAAATTTCATGTTTCTCCCACTCAACATGCTTGCCCCGCTCAATTTCATGTTTCCCTCGCTGAATTTCATGTTTCCCCATTGAATTTCTAATTGCCCTGCTCAATTTCATGTTTCCCCCACTGAATTTCATGTTTCTCCCGCTGAATTTCTAGTTTGCCCCACTCAATTTCATGCTTGCCCCGCTCAATTTCATGCTTGCCCCGCTCAATTTTCAGTTTGCCCCACTGAATTTCATGCTTGCCCCACTCAAATAACCAAGTTGCCCTCCTAGACTGCCTCTGGCGATGGAATTTGGTAAATTGTACGAGGTTACCTTTCCAGCTTATTCTAATGTCAGATCGCCTTTCATTACTTCTGGCAAAGGAGAGTTCTCACCCTCTAACTTATCTTGGATGCATGAAAAAGGGTCCAGTTTTCACAGATCCAATGCTCAAATGGTTAGTCTTATTTTGTTGAATGGGGAATATAGCCTCCACGATTTTTATTGATGAATCCTTTTATGGTAATGAAATTGGGGTGGTCATAGTTCGAAAGTTTAATTAAGACAGTTGTCGTTCAGTTCTCATCTTCGGGTGGTCTAACTAGTGTCAATGTTCTCTCAATGCTGAATTGCACTAAGAATATGAAAGAAACAGTGCCTTCTTATAGAAATGAGTTGGAAAGGATGGGTGTTGTGGTTGATCTCAAGGATGGGTGTGATTTTGTAGCTAGAAGTCTAAATATGCCAAAAGACCCAGAACTCATAGAGCGAGAAAGTACCCTCTCTCAATATATCGACCAGTTATCGATAATCCAAACATGAAATCAGCCTAAATTTCTTTAAAAAAAAAAAAAACTAAAAATATTCTAAATTTGAAACATTTGGCCATCAATATTATCGATATATCATCGATTATATCGATTGTAAGTCATCGATATTATCGTGACTTGGTCGATAGAATCGATGATTAATAGATTATGCCCATGAAGATAGTTGTAGAAGCTCATATAGACACGTATCGATATATCACTGATATTATCGAAGCCATAAGATCTCGATATGTCGACCAGTTATCGATAATATCGAGTTTGCCTGTAAACTGTCCAGCAACAACACTGAAAATTGCATATTATTGAAGTCTATGTATGTCAATTTATTGAGATATGATCAATAATATCGAATTTTCCCGTAATCTGTCCAGCAACAAATAGTGAAATTTGCATTAAATCTCGATATATCGAGCATGCCTCGATAATATCGATATTCAAAACTCGATATATCGATTCTTGCTTGATAATATCGACTTTGTCTGTAAACTATCCAGCAGCCAACACTAACATATGCATTTAATATCGATATATCGAGCATATATCGATAATATCGAAGTTCAAAACTCCAAGGAATTTTAATCCTTGAAGTCAGGACAATCATTCCTTCATCTTTTAACCTACTCCAAGGAATTGAGTAGTCTCAACTCTTTTCAAAGAATCTTTAATTTTAGCATGCTAAAGCTATGTGGGACCAGACTGATTTAATGAATCTGTAACTAGAGCCCGCTCTTATGATTCACTTAAAATAAACTCCAGTTCTGCATCCTGACAAAGGTTTTTCCAAGTTTAAACCAGTGGATTTCTATGTCACCAATATACTGTCCAACACTGAACTGCAAAAAAATATGAAAAATAAGAAAATTACTGATTACCTAGCAAGTCCCAAAATAGTGGGATGAGTTTTTTCTACTTTATCAGTGGGATGAGTATGACCTACCTCTATATCTCGTCCAAATACTTGTTCCTGCACAACAATGAAAGATGACTTCCCTTCAAATGAACTTAAGACACAACTAATAAGAAGTTTTGTCACTTTAGAACCTCATGCATGATGTCTTGTTACCACTCAGTTCAACAATTTAAGCTCCTTCGTTTTCAGTTTATTGACTTGTATTTTGCACTTCAATGCTAACACGCAAGCCTACAATCATTTGTCAATGCTCTATGAACACAGTCCACAATCAATGTTATAAAGAGGGAGATAAATTGACTGAGATATTCATTTTGGGATATTTCCCTTCATGTATTATTCGGATATTCAGATCTTTGCCCCACTCAACTTCATGTTTGCCCTGTTCAATTTCATGTTTGCCCCGCTGAATTTCTATGTTGCCCCGCTCAATTTCTAGTTTGCCCCACTTAAATTCCAGTTTGCCCCGCTCAATTTCTAGTTTGCCCCACTCAATTTCATGTTTCCCTCGCTCAATTTCCAGTTTCCCCCTCTTAAATTCATGTTTACCCCGCTCAATTTCATGTTTACCCCGTTGAATTTCATGTCTGTTGTAAGCCCCGTATCTTAGACCGTACCGTTCCGTAGGTTTCCGCGGTCTTCCCGGTCGAATTTCGGCAACCTTCGACCCCTAACTGGTATTTGCGCGTGACCCTGATTCACATGCCGTCAACCCGAGTTGACTCAACTCAAGACTTGTACCCTAGCAACCGCGCCGTCGCCGCGGTTCCGATGCAGCGTCTCGCACACCGATCCGATACTTTGGCCGGGAGATGTGGACTAGCGTTCGGTGCGAGGAAACGTCGAGCGTGCGAATTTCAAGAGAATTTCTACGACTTGTCACATCAATCAATCAATTAATCCCATCATGTCAAGCACATGTCAAGTACACATCACATTTCACCCTTCCCCAAGCAACCCCAAAGTCAAAAAGTTTCTTACAAGCCCATACCTTTCTTACACCAAAAACCACAAAAGTCAAAAAGTCCCTTACACATCCATCACCCATCTCACTTTCTCTCTTTACAACCCTCTTTCTCATTTTTCAAACTCACTCCAAGCAACCCAAAAACAATCTCACGTCCAAGCCTCTCCCATATTTCCCAAGCTACAAGTGTGACCCACTTCCTCCCCTCTCATCTCCCATCTCAACCATCCAAACTTCATCTCCTCCAATGGAATCGAAGCTAAGGAGCAAAGGAAGCCAAGGGAGCAAGAAGAAGACGGTGAGTGATCTTGGATCTCCATTTCTTTGTCTTTTTGTGATGTAAGGGCCCACTTATGATGGGACCCACCTTGATGTAAGCTTTGTATCAAAGAGGAGCCCATAGTGGCGGGGCCTCTCTCTCTCTCTCTCTCTCTCTCTCTCTCTCTCTCTCTCTCTCTCTCTCTCTCTCTCTCTCTCTCTCTCTCTCTCTCTCTCGTATTGTGGACCCCACTATGATGTATGATCCACGCCGTCTCATCCGTAGGGCCCACCTTGCTGACCACCTTTGGGTGTGCCTGGATGTAGGGGAAACACAAATAACAGCTTGATCCAAAAGTCAGGTGGGCCACGTCCCTGTGGGGCCTACCATGATGCGTGTGTTTTACCCACACTGTCTAGCGTCCAGGGACACTGGACGTGTGTAGAGTGAAGTGCGGACTGACAGGGGGTGGCTATCAGTGATGTGAGTGATAGTGGGGTCCGTGGGACCCATCACCATCTATCACCCATTTAGTGGGCCACACCTAATGTGTGTTTCATCCAAACCGCTCACCACCTCTAACGGTGGGGCCACGTCCAGGTGGGGCCCTCCTCTCAAATTCATAGCTCACTGGCGGATTGAGTGGAGGTACCTCGTTTCAACGGTGGGCCCCCATAACTCATGTGGTAGACTGTGTGAAAGATACCTCATTTCTATGCTAAGGTCTTGGCATCCATCCCTAGTGGCAGTGGCAGCAGTGAAGTGTCAGCTGGCGTGGGGTCCATGGGACCCACCCATGTCATCCATCCATTTTTGGGTGGGCCACACCGTGATGCATGTATTGTGTCCACCGTCCCTCTGATGGTGGGACACACCCCATGTGTGGGGCCCTCGACGTGCATGATTGTCCAGGCCGTCCAAAGGCCTGGACATCACCTGATTATATATATAGATATGTTATATATTATTATTATTATTATATAATATATATTATATATTATATAGGTACTTTTGAGAGGGTGGGCCCTACGTGTATTTACCCACCTCTCCCTGTTACTACCTAAAAGCTGCACAGCAGCAGCTATATATATATATATATATATATATATATATATATATATATATATATATATATATATATATATATATATATATATATATATATATATATATATATATAATTCCATATTGTATGTTTATATAACGGTGGGCCCTACAGGGGACCCACCTCTGCCATTGGTGTGCAGCAAGTTGCTTGCACAACAACTATGTAGTTGCTCCTCTTGTTAGCAGCCAGCCCGCAGGCCACACATGATGTGCGTGTCTTATCTACACTGTCCACGGTTTGGATGGTGGGGCCCACCATGAATCATATGTTGCATCCAACCATTTATGAGATCATTGTATAACTTGGGAAAATGAGTGAATCAGATCTAAAGTTCAAGTGGACCCCACCATTTAAATAGTCGATCGTGGCATCTACCACTCAACTTTAAGGGCAACATTAGTTTCCAATTAAGTTGATATTTGTTTCATTTCATTTATCTCTATGTTAACTTGGGAATAGGTCGAACCTCAAATATACATAAGGGTGGGCCCGAATTGGTATACATGAGGCCCATCGGTGCGAGCTATTTGATGTACATGAAGCTCGTTGGTGTGGCCCATATAGTGTGACCCATGTGACATGGCCCGCTTGACATAAGAGGCCCATTGAGATGTATTTGAGGCCTTAGTGCGAAGCCCACCTGTTGTGTGTATTCAAGGCCCGATATGATGTACGTTGGCCCGTATGACAAGGCCTATGTGACGTAAATGAGGCCCATCATGATTGTACGTGAGGCCATAGGCCCACTATATGTTTAGCTATATGTAAACCACCCCTTGGGAGCAATGTTGGTTTGACGTCCACATTGATTGGCAATGATGGTTAGATGTCCTCATTGTGACATTCCCACGGGCCTTTTAGGCCCATTCTCTTTAGGGGTTAACCCCAAATAAGTGGGCCCCATTCACTGTAGACGAATGACTTCATAACCACGGCCGACACCGATTATCGACCCTGATTATCGGTGTCGATTACCGATGTTGATTATCGATGCCGATTGCCGAGGCCGACACCGGTTATCAATATCAATTATGAGTATGTGACAACATAACATCATAATACATGCCCATACGCATCATCTGCATGCTTGTGATGAGATGAGTAATTGATCATAGTACAGGTCTTTGGGCAGATTGTTATGGGACTCCCTAGTAAAGGGAGATGTCCACATGAGCGCACGGTACGCGCATGATTGTTGCATGACTGGATTGCGTGATTCATGCATCTCGCATTGTGTGACATGTATACAGTATGCCCTAGCGACATCAGGGCCATAGCCGCCACAGGCATATCGTGGTTGGAAGGATTGGATATCGAAAATCTTGTTCTACATGGGGTGCTATAGATATCCCTGGGTGAAAGTCCCTAAACCCTTATGGTACCAAGAGGTTGCTCCAACGTCTAGACCGAGTAGGTACAGTAGCGCCGAGTGCCGATTACCAGAGGTCACGCTTTCCACTGTGTCGTGGTCGATTGGAAGGGGGTGCGGCATTACCCGCCCTAGTGGAGGGGGCAAAGCTAGGCTGAGTTGGACCAGATCGAGGAATGGGTCCGTTATCGACGAGCCGAACTAGATACTGGTAGGCGGATAGTGAGGTCTTTTCCACTCGCCTTATTACGCGCGATAGGGCGGCAATCTGGTTCGGAGTGCACTAGACCCCGGTGATATTCCAGAGTTGAGCTGTATTGATATGTAGACTTAGATGAGCTTTTGTATGCTTGAGTTGCACCTTGCATCGCATGACCTTAGTATGACCGACATCATTCATGCTTTGCATCACATGGCCTTAGTACGGCAGACATCATTCATGCCGTGCATCGCATAGCCTTAGTACTGCTAACGGTATTCATGGATTCACTAGTATGCTCCGCATTACTCTGATACTACATAACTGTATTACTACCTTGCGCACACACTTTCACCACCCTCTAAGCTTTCTATAAGCTTATGCACGACCGTTGCGTGCAGGTGACGTTGGACCGCAGCAGCGTTGAGGCAGGAGCGCATAGCCGATCATCTTGGAGCTTTTTGTCCCTTCTCATTGTATTTTCCTTTATACTCATTGTACTTATAAAGTTTTTGATCATAGTGGAAATGTGATGGAGTTTTTGGGTGTTGTTTGTGGGTTATGTCTTTGGTTATGTTTATTATGAATTAAACTGATATTGAAAATCCTCCTTGTAGCATCCCAGGATCGGAACCTGGCGAATGGCGGCTGGAGCCAAGAATGGGGTTCTACGGAGGCTGTCGGCGTCGGATTCGGCGATCGAAAATTTTGTGAGCCCGGTTCCCAAGTTTGGGGCGTAACAGAAGTTTGTATTAAAGCATAACTTGGGAATAACTAAGAACAACATTACATGTCTGCTATGAGTTCAGGATGATTGAGTCCCAAGTCCGGCTAGCTTAGTGATCTGCTGTTATAGACCCTTAACGTGCTTACCTTCGAGAACTTTCAAGTTGATAGGCGATTTTGCTCTTTCCTATAGGACAAGATGCCCAGGAGAGTGACCCGATCGACTCTTGCACCACCACCTGAGACTCCCGCACCACCACCTGAGACTCCCACACTACCACCGACGATTCCCGCTCCACCACTAGAGATTCCTACTGCCCAGCCTATGGATGCAGCTCCTCTACCAGAGACCGGTGCGGATCCGACCGTATCCGTGAGTGCCTCCCAATTACAACAAATGTTGCAGGCTGTGACGACCGCACTTCAGGGGCAGGGCAGGCACCCTGTTGTTTCATCGGCCCAGGCAGAGCAGGAGCGCGCGAGCGCCCTTCTTCATGAGTTTCGACAACTCGATCCCCCGCGTTTCCAGGGCAAGCCAAACCCAACGGTAGCTGAGAGGTGGCGCGCCGATGTGGAGAAGATATTTGATACGATGGGATGCACGATGGAGCGGCGAGTCCGATTAGCAGTATTTCTTCTCCATGGTGAGGTTGAGCATTGGTGGACATCAGTCTCCCGAGCAGCAGGCGCCGATTTTGTGTGGACCTAGAAAGATTTTGTGGATCGGTTTAAACGACGGTATTTCCTTGATCACATCCGACGACAGCGAGCATTGGAGTTCGAGGCCTTGGTGCAGGGTGATATGACAGTGACCCAGTACATGGCTCATTTTGTTGCACTATCCAGATTTGCGCCATACTTGGTGAATGATGAGGAGCGGAGAGCCCTCCGATTTGAGGACGGCTTGCGTTACGGTCTTCGAGGCCGTGTCATTGGGCATGCATGAGCTCCCGACTTTTGAGTAGGTGGTACGGAAGGCACAGATTTTTGACAATACAATAGGAATGATGACTCGAGAACGTACCAATAAACAATAAACAATGGCCTAGATACAATGTTTATATTAAAAAATTGAATGATTTTTGCTCGGAATTGTTTGGTAAGAAATGAAAAGATTCTTATCTCACCACCAACCAATAAGCAATTCCTCAATTAGATAAATAGAGTGGTTAGTCAGTTCATGCATGCTCCTCAAATTACAATTAGATATTCAAGATATCACAACGACTTTAAAACATACAGTTAAACTGAGCTTTCTTGAGCAAATTAGTCTTGATCGTTAAGGTTGCAGGATGGGCCATTAACCAATCTGATATGTTCGATAAAGATGTGACTGTTTGCATCAATATCTCATGTATAGAGAAAGGACAAAATACATCGAGATGGATCATCAGCTAACATCCATATCTTAGCTGTAGAACAAGGACAAAACACATCGAGACGGACCATCATTTTATCCGGGTAAAAGGTGCTAGTACAAATGCATTCAATACAAAATGTTGCAATCATCCACCTTAATCACCAACTACATGTCAACATTACTTATGTATTCATAGGTTATCAGGGATGTAGATTTTTCAGTATAACCACTCCAAAATGAGACAACCAACATAGGAATTTGATAACTACATAATGCATGCACAATTGCTGATGAAGCATAACCTAAATAACGCATTGAGATGGTGATATTAATAGTCGGATTTTGGACCACTGGCTATTTTACTATAACCCTCCATTTGATGCCCATCAATTAGATGGTTAAGATTATATGATCAATCTGAATTTAGAGACATGGAACCAAACTAGTTTTCTCATTCCAAAATTGAAGAAAATGGCTAATTTAAAAAATAAAATAAATAAATAAATAAAACATGAGTGGTGCATGGATACTTGATTATGGAGAATAACTCGAAAATTACATTGAGAAGATGATGCTAACCATCTGATTTTGCCTTGAAAAGCCACACCCACTGACCCGGTCGACTGGGTCAACCCGATCAACCCTGATTCAATGATTGTCCCACTGTCAGGGTTGGCTGCCAGATCAGCTATGGTAGCTATGCCTACAGTTATAATCCGTAGCCATAGGCCGGCTTACTTAAAAAACAGGGATATTTTCGTCCTCAAATTCGTTGTCTGTATGAGCGGGTTTAAGTTCGTATGTTAAATTTGTATTGCTTCATAAAAACCGCTGGATAAAAGGTGGGGTCCACAGTTGTAAAATTCTCCCTCCAATCGTCGTTCTACCGGAAACGGATTGGCTACTCCCCCTTACACCAGCCCCGGAGCTAGTGGTCAGTGCTCTGTGGGCCCACCATGATGTATGTGTTTCATCTGTTCCGTCCATCTATTTTTGTAGATCAATTTATGGTAATACAAAATAAAAAATAAAAAATGAGGTATATCCCAGTCTCAAGTGGACCACATTACAGGAAGTTTAATGAACTTCAACCGTTAAAAACTTTTTGGAGGCCATAAAAGTATTGGATCAAGTTGATCTTTGTTTTATCCCTTCATCTGGGTTTTTATGACCTAATCAACGGATTGGATGTCAAATAAACAGTACATCAGGCCTTAGGAGGATTTAAATGATGGATATCCAATCATTATTTTTTTTCTTGTGGTGTGATCCACTTGAGATATATATCCCTCTCATTTTTTGGATAAAGATATAAAATGATATTTTAAAATGGATGAACGGAATGGATGAAACACATACATCATAGTGGGGCCCACAGAGCACCGACCACCAGCTCCGGGGCTGGTGTCAGGGGGAGTAGCCAATCCGTTTCCCGTTCTACCCCAGCACATTGAAAGCAAAGAAACATATAGTCAGAAAGTCCACGGCCAAAGGCTCCAATGGTCATAGCACATTTAAAGCAAAGAAAGGGATGGTCAGAAAGTCCACAAAGCAAGGATTCCCAACAGTCACAGAGTCTAAGCACGTGTAGTATGCAGGTTGAGGTATTGATATTCCCACACAACCGGTCCCACTCCTATCCAAATCGTTTTACCACCTGCTGGAGCCAGCTCACAATAGTCCTGTCCTTTCTTAGCGTTTGTTTAGTTTTAGGGTGCGTTTTGACAGTAAGTTACTTTAGATAAGCTATGTATAGCTTAAATAACTTATTTTCTTATCTACTTAATAAGTAGATAAGCTTGTTTGATAAGGACCCGTTTGGATAACACCAAATAAGTTATTTTTATTATTTTTTACTTACATTAGTACATAACTTCTTTAAGATAAATTTAGTTTAATATCAATTATAAGTAAACTGTTTTTACTTAAAGTTAATTACTTCAACTTAATAAGTAGAAACTAAGGGACTATTTGGTAACGCTAAAAGTTTTTACTTAATGTGCAATCTAGAAAGCACTCGGGCTCTAGTGTTGTTTGTTAACACTGAACGTGGAAAGTGCTCTGTAATTTCTGCTGAATTTTTTTAGCAACATAAGTTTAGCTTAATGGTGAATCCAGAATGCTGGATTCTTTTTTTTTTATCCAAAATTGACTATGCTTTCCCCTTTGCATAATACACAACCCAACTTTTAATGCGTGACACTTTTTTGAGCCTATTATGATTTATGTGTTAGATACACATCGCCCATCAACCTTTCTATATCGTCTTAAGAAGGATCCTAAAAAATGAGGCACATCCAAAACCAAGTCAACCACACTATAGAAAGTAGTGGGAATGGAACCATTAATGTTAAAACCTTCTTAGGGTCCACTATGAAGTTTATTTGCCATCTAATCTCTTCTTAAGGTCACACAAACCTGAATGAAGGGAAAACGCAAAAATCAGCTTGATAAGAGGCTTCAGTGGCCCTAAGAAATTTTTTTATGGTAGGCACCCAACTCCCACTATTTCTTGTAGTGTGGCCCACTTAAGCCTTAGATCTGGTTGGTTTTTGGTTTATTCCCTAAAATGATATGGAAAAATGGATGGATGGTGAGGATAAAACAGATACATCATGGTACGTCCCATAAAGCCCTTTGTCAGGACCATCCATTTCTAACTAGATCCGAGTAGGAGTAGTACACAATCCCCACCCGGATTTGGGGGAAGCGGATTAGGTGAGACCTCGGATAATCCGGGGGAAGCGGATTAGGTGAGACCTCGGATACACCGATGTAGTCACTGTGATGTATGTGAGTACATCCACACCGTCCATTCATATTGAAAGCTCATTTTAGGGCATGATCCAAAAAATGAAGCAGCTCCAAATACCATATGGACCATGGTATAGGAAACAGTGGTGACTAACCATTAAAAACTTCTTGTGGGCCACAAAAGCCTTGGATCAATATGATATTTGTGTGGTCTCTTCATCTAGGTGTTTGTGTCCTTATCAATAGGTTGGATGGCAAATTAAAATTTTAGTGGAATCCATGAAGTTTTTAATAGTGAGGATTAAATCACCACGGTTTCCTATGGTGTGGTCTACATAAAATTTAGTAGGCTTCATTTTTGGAATAATGCCCTAAAATGAACTTTCAAAATGGCTAGATGGTGTGGATTTAAGGTACACATCATTGTGAACCCCACAGTCAGGGGTCCCACCCACGATGGTGGATATGAGATCTCACCTAATCTGCTCCCGGATTTGGGGTTCAGTGGATTTTGTGGTGTGCCACATGCCACCGACCTTAGCCCTTACCTTGGGCCCACCTTGATGTATGTAATCTATATCCACTCTGTCCATCCATTTTCTTTCCAATCAGTTTAGGACATTATACAAAATAAAAATAAAAATAAAAATAATAAAAAAATAATTAAAATGAAGCAAATCCAATTATCAAGTGGGCCATACCATAAGAAACAGTGGTGATTGACCATTAATTACCCACGAAAGTTCTAGGCCACATGAGATTTGGATCATCCTCATTTTCGGAATCATTCCCTAAAATGATTTGGAAAATGGATGGATGGCGTAGATAAAACACACACATTATGATGGGGGAAGCGGATTGTGTGGTGTGCCACATGCCACCAACCTTGGCCCTAACCGTGGGGCCCACCTTGACGTATGTATTATATATCCACTTTGTCCATTCATCTTTTCAAATCATTCTAGGGCATTATACAAAAAATGAAGCAAATCCAATTATCAAGTTGGCCATATCGTAAGAAATAGCGGTGAGTGACCATTAATGGGCCAAGAAAGTTCTAGGCCACATGAGATTTGGATTATCCTCCTTTTTGGGATCAATCCCTAAAATGATTTGAAAAAATGGATGAACGGCATGGATAAAACACGTATATTATGATGGGGGCCACACAATACTGCCCCATAGCTAGGGACTACTGAAGTCGTTAGTATGCAATCCGGATCTACGGAGGTGAGTGGTACCCCTAACTATGAGGCCCACCATGATGTATGTGACTACATTCATGTTGTCCATCCGTATTGAAAGCTCATTCCAGGCATGATAAAAAATAATAAATAAATAAAAATGAAGCAAATCCAAATCTCATATGGACCATAGTACAGTAAACAGTGATAATTGACCATTAAAAATTCTTGCAGGCTACAAAAGCTTTGGATGAAGATGATATTTGTGTGGTCTCTTCATCTGGGTATTTTTTTTACCTTATCCACGGGTTGCCAAATAAACATTTCGTTGGAATCCATAAAGTTTTTAATGGTGGGGGATTCAATCATAACTATTTCACAAGGTCAAATGTGTCAAATTAACATATCCCAAACATTAAAGGCGAGTTAACAAACAGGTTGTATTAGATATAATAATGGGTTTCTAACTTCAGATTCAGATTACATATTCAGACTTCAAACTTCAGATTTAACAAACAGGCCCTAAGATAAGTTACTTGAGGTATAAGTAGCATATTTTAAGTAACTACAATCCAAACACCCCCCAAACAACATCTCATCAGTTAAAAAGTAGGAAAGCATGATTTGTTTCGAACATCACATAAGTATTCATCCTTTAAGTTTGTTTGGTCTACTTTTTTTTTTTGAAAGATAATGAGACTTTGATTAAAATAAAGGGAAAAAAAAAACAAAACAAAACAAAAACAAATACAGCAGCCGATACTGCTGAGATAGCAGACAAAGGCTACAAGCCAAGAAACATGAGATATTCATCATGAGGGGGCTGACCTCACATGAGAGTATTCATCCTTTAAGTTTGTTTTGTCTACTTTTATATTATTGTCTATGTGGGGCCAAACTTTTATGTGAACCCTCATTGTGTGGTCCCCATCTTTGATATGGGCAGTCCATCATGAGAGCCAACCGTGGATGTGAGCCATTCATCATTAGGGGCTGACCTTAAATGTCACCATCCATTATGTAGGGCCTACCTTTGATGTTGGTGATCCATCATATGGAGCCCACTATCAATGTTATTGTCTATCATATGGGGGTCACGTTCAATATCCACGGCCCATCTTGAGGACCATGCATCATGTGGGACTCGCCTTGGATGTGGGCCACTCATCATTAGGGCCGACCTTTGATGTGGACCATCCATCATGCAGGGCCTACCTTGATGTGGGTTGTCCATCATGTTGGCCCACCTTCATTATCAATTGCCCATCCTATGAAGCCTACCTTTAATGTGGACTGCCCATCATGCGGGGTCCCCCTTCGATGTGGGATGCCCATCATGCGGGGCTCGCCTTAGATGCAGACCACTCATCATTAAGGGCCATCCTTTGATGTGGAGTGTCCATCATGTGGGGCCCACCTCAATGTGGCCCATCCATAATGTGGAACCCCCTTCAATGCCCATTGCCCATCATGTTGATCCCACCTTTGATGTGGACCGTCCATCATGTAGGCCTGACTTTTGAAGTGGGCCATCCATCATAACAGCCCTCTTTGAATGTAGGCTATTTACCATTAGTGGTTGGCCTTTGATGTGGACCATCCATTATATGGGCCCAACCTTCGATGTGGATAGTCCATAAAGTGGGGCCTCCTTTGATATAGATAGTGGGAGAGCCTCCTTTCAAATGGATCTCATATAGATAGTGACAGAGCCATCATTGACATGACCGTGAGAGAGAGAGAGAGAGAGAGAGAGAGAGAGAGAGAGAGAGGTAGATAAGCATTAAATCAAAAGGCTTTAAAAAAACTCATCAAGATAAGTAGATTTCAGCAAAAAAGTTATTTTTACAATGAAGCTTACCAAACTAAGTTAACTAGGGAAAAACAACTTAATAACTTACAATAAGTTAAAAAGTAACTTATTTGGTGGTATCCAAATAGGCCCTTAATGTCATGTGAATTGTACTGTGTAAAAATTACACTAGCAAAACTTATGGGAAGATGACATTGGCATCAATCATATGAGGACGGTATAAGATAGAGAAAGGTACAAAGTGTTGTGTTTTTTCAAAATAAATCAATCCAGATTATAGCTCTTGTTGATTCCTAGTGACTACTGTTTGTGAATCTCAGTGATTCTTGGAGAAAATGGAGCAACTTTGAGTTCATATTATGGTGAAAATTTGTAATTAATGAAAAAACACCATATAAGTGTATACGTCATTTTAACAAGGGGACTCAAAGTGTTCCTTTTATATATATATATATATATATATATATATATATATATATATATATATATATATATATAACATTCATTCATTCCACAAACACCTGTAGATACCCAACCAATATGATAGCAGACTGATCAGTGTATGGCCCAAACACCTTCGAAACCCTAAAACTCATATCAATCTAGAGCCCACTTCGAAACCAGAGAGGTACCTAGGTCCCATTGGAGTTCCCAACGAAATATGGGTACAATGCATAGGAAAGAAGCTCACCGTGTGGATCATTGTGAAATTCGATGTTTAATAAGGTGGAGGAGAGAGAATTCCACTCCTTACCTCAATTATATCACTTGAGCTGAAATGACCCCCCTACCCTTGAGTTTCCATAAAATTATACCCCTTATGGCCTCTCTAAACCAATGGGAATGTGCCACGTAGCACGACCATGTTCTTAGCCAAGCATAACCTTTCTAGCTTTTTTTTAGCTCCCAAACCTAATCAAAATGCTACCCTTTATACCTATAAATACCCATATTTTCTTCATTCTCACTCACCACACTTACTTTAGAGAGATGGAATGCAAGAGAGAGAGCCTTGGCTCATCCCATCCATCCACCAAGGAGAGTGATATCTAGTTTATATTGTATAATTAACCTCAATATGAAGAAAGGATATTTTGATCCTACCAACTTGATCTTTTTTTCCCTCGGTAATAAACATGCATGAACCCTTTCGTAATGCATCCTTTTCCCTTACATATGGTAAACTGGCCTTAGTAGGTGATTTTTCAATATGCGGGAGTATAAGAAGACAGATTATTTGAGTTATTCATGAAGTTTTAAAGCCCAAGAGAGATCTAGAGCAAGAGTGTGAAGTGCTAAAGAACCTATGTTTTAAAGATCAAGATAATCAAGTACTCCACATGGAAGAAGATCATCGGTTAAGTTCTTTCAACTCAAAGAAAAGACAAAGAAAATTCGATCAATCGACAAGGATGTTCAATCGATCAAGAGACCTTTGATTGATGTCGATCACAAGTCAATCGATTGAGAGAATCACAAAAAATCAAATCAAATTTACTTACTGGACATTTTCTAACACTCTTGATTCGATTGACAAGGGTTTCGATCGATCAAGAAAATTTCTAATTTTGAATTTGCTTGCTGGATGATTTTAGACACCTTAGATTTGATCGATGGAGGAGTATCGATTGATCAACAAAACTTTGATTAGTTTCAATTGATCGGAGGTATCAATCGACGATGCATGCGAAAGTGCATAAGTGGCTTAAGTTGGTGGAAAAAACCAATTTAAGGAACAATTCTAAACGTGATTAGGGCATTAAGCAAGGACGTGGGGGGAGAGAGAGAGGAGAGAGAGAGAGAGAGAGAGAGAGAGAGAGAGAGAGAGAGAGAGAGCTATTCTTCTACTTTTCTTCTTCTAGTTCTAATTTTGTTTTCATATTTTTCTTTCTTTTGATATTAGTTTAATTAGCTATGGTGGGTAGTCTCTTAGCTAAGGCTAAAGGGCGAATCTTGATGAATTCTTATTGTTAATTCATTTTAAGTCAATGATTATGGTTTGATTGATGAATTATTATTGATTTAATTGAATTCTTAGTATTGGTAAAAGTTTTAATCTATAAAATCCCTTAATCTATTGTTAACTCCAGGTACAATAGATGTTTGGGATTCTCTGCATTAAATTACTTGGTTCTTCATGAGAATTGATCAATTGAGATTCATACCTTGTTGGGAATTATTAAATTGATTTAACCATTTCATATTTCGATTGGAAAGAATCATTATTCGATTTCAACTGTGTTATCATGTTGAATTGGCGAATTAGTATTAAGGATTGATTACGAGTGGATCCCTGGAACCTAGTTTTTCATTTAGTGATTGTTTCTATGCAATTTCGATTCCCCTTAATGAAAAAACCCTGAATTATACTAGCTTTCTAGCAGTATTTTTATCTAGTCCTTGTGAATCAACATCGCTCTTAACAAGTACTTTACTACTTCTCTACCTACACTTAGGTGTGCAATCTTAGGATTGTAGCAAGTTTGTTACACTGTTGTCGGGGACTATAGTTTAAGGACACTTTAGGATAGTTTTTGCTTTTTAGGTTAGCATTTTCATTCAATTTATAGTTACTAATGTCTTTTGTTTGTTTTGAGTCATGTGTCTTCTTCGGCGGTAACATCCTTCCCTCATCCTTCTTTTAATTGCTTTCTTAAATAGTTGTTTTCTACAGTTTTTTGCTAATGTTAGGATATAATTCTAGGGTTTTTATGTATTCATGCCCAAGCGAACACATGATCACACAAAGCGTCTTTTAAGTGAAGGAATTTTATTTGAAGGGTTGTCCAATCACCTTGTTAGAAAATTCTCTAATACGTGTGATTTGACTGGAACCATGTATGAGAATGAACCTAACCAAGATTAAAACGAAGTGCATAACATCCTGTTGGTTAGGACTTTACGTGATTACTTACAACCTACAAAACAACCACTCCGTCTTGAATGGTTTTTCTGGTGATGCAGGCAACATTACTTTTACACTAGGAGTTATTTAGTTGCTTCCAAAATTCCATGGACTTGATTCTGAAAGTCTATATTTCAATTTCAAGGAATTTGATGAGATAGTCACCACCTTGCAATACAACAACGTTTCTGAAGATGTTGTGAGACTTAAACTTTTCCCTTCTCCTTGAAGGAGAGCCAAATCCTTGTTACACTCCTTAAGGCCGAGAACTATTGGCACGAATGCCTAGATGACTAGGGAATTCCTCAAAAAGTTTTTCTCTATTCATAAGACCAACACATTGAGACGCAATATCATGAATTTTTCTCAAAAGGAGATTAAAATATTTTTCCAGTATTGGGAATGTTTCAAGAAACTCTTGCTTGCCTACCCACACCATAGCTAAGAAACATGACAAGTAATAGGCTTTTTCTACGATGGTTTGAGTTCGAACATGCGCCAATTCATAGAGATAATGTGTAATAGTGAGTTTATGAGTAAGTATCTTGATGAGGCTTGGGATTACTTTGACCTTCTAGCTTAGAACGCCCAATCTTAGATTATATCTAACAAAACGAATTATCCTAAGCCCATGGCCAAGGAAAAAGGAGGTATGTACATACTTAAGGAAGACGATGATGTAAATGAAAAATAGTGGGTCTCACTCAAAAAGTAGAGGCCATGGAATTAAGAAAAGTGGATGTGGTTAAAACCAATGAAATTCTTGAAAGTGCTTGTGGTATTTGT
>JAJHSJ010000015.1:40357632-40427173 GCA_021015155.1 Magnolia officinalis
TTTCCCGTTCCAGTTCTATCTCCATTTCATATGAAGCTTGTTCAAATTAATGAAATGCTACATTCTTTTCAACATAGTCTGATTTTATCCACAACGTTTATCTTGTGAATTTTATGTTTGATATGTTTTTAATTCATCTTTGTAGGCGACGAATATTCTGCCAAAATCCCCAACCCAACATGTAGGTGTACACTCACATGGTGGTTTGACAAGGTGAAGGGTGGAGTGGAGAAGCACGATAGTCGCGTAACTTTGTTTAAGCAATCTCCTTTCTCGTTTCAATTGCATGTTACATCCTTTAGATTTTTAGGGGCTCTATTTCACCTTCTTTTTGTAAGATACAAAGGTGATCTAGTATTTGAGATCAAGGGGAGGCGATTACACTTTACCGAAATGGACTTCGCCCTCATTACCGGTCTTAAGATTGGAGATCTAACTGTACCGAAGAATCGTTGCACTACGAGTACATTAAGAGATAAATACTTCAAAGAATATCCAGTATTAAAGAAACAACTAATGGAGGTGTTTGAGAGATTAGTTGACACCAATGAGCATGATGACGTCGTGAAGGTTGCCCTACTTCTAGTTGTGGAGCACTTTCTTAGCGGAACCGAACCGAAAACCATGTGCAACATGAATTATATTTACCTAGTTGACTCGCTAGATGATTTCTATAGGTATCCCTGGGGTAGTTTGGGATACTATACAATGTCGCAAGGAATCAAATCTATTGTCGCTGCATCAAGTTCCCCTCGGTACACTGTATGTGGTTGCATCTTTCCTCTACAAGTAAGAACACCTTTTACTTTGTATATGTTTTCCCTCTATAGTCAATTATGGATTTTTAATCTGGTGCAATTTCATTCTAATAGGTATGGGCAATAGAGATATTACCGGCCCTATAAGACTATGTTGTTATGGCGAATCAAATTCCACGCTTCATAAACTATCGAGGGTGGAAGGGTTGGAGGTATAACAGAATACATGCTATTTTCGAGAGTAAAGCTGTAAGTATCTATATATATACCCATCATTTACTTTGCTTAACTTAACGTATATGTTTTTTTATTTAACATTACTCTTTGTTCTTTTGCAGACAACAGTAATAATGAAATTAGAACCAACGCTACGAGAATGGGAAACGGATGTCGTGCGTTCTATGCGTGACAGTTTCCAAGTGAGATGTTACGGAAAATGAACAATAATTTCATGTCTGCCATTGTGAAGTTATCCTTACTCTTATATATCCATCTACATGTTTTTATAGCTTACTGAGACCCAGGAAGATGATGAGAAGGGTAATGAGATTGATCACGAGGAGGTGAAAGAGGCAGATGACTGGAATGAAGCAAACAAGGACATGCCAGAGGGGAATGGTTCAGAACGATAGGGATGAAGGATGCCTGGGTTGATAGCGAGGTAAACATTACTAATTTTTTCTCTATATGCATCAATTGCCATGTAATTAATTGTTATATGAATCTATGACGAAATCGTACTATCATATTGATCAGGCTATCGGCACATACATCGACTTCTTTGAGAAAAGGCATAACGCCCTCTCAATAGCATATCCTCAGGATTGCAAGTTCTGTCCTACGTATTTTACGGTAAATGTTTATTACGGCAATCCTTAATCTGTTTGAAAATTTTATTTTGTTACATGTATTGAACTTTGATCATGTTTGTAACAGCAAAGCCTCGAGGGGTGTTTGCCAGTTTTGATCACCTACCGGGCCTCCAATTCGGCATCAGAACGGTCGTCGCTATTGAGAGGCCAGCTGACCACGGCCTACGCAATTGCCAGGCAGCGAGATAAACCATACGCCAGAGTGATTTGGTGTTATGAATGGGTAATGCACTCGTCACAAAACATCATCTCTTAGTGTTACATGTTCTATCATGTTTTGACAAATATATTATTTTGTGAATCATGGACAGGTTTATGCGCCAATAAATCATGACAATTCACATTGGTTTTTTCTTGTCATCTATCCTAGAGAAAGAGAAATCGTTATTGTGGAAAGCTTATACACATATCTAACACCGAAGTTCAAGCATAAGATGAAGAATATTATCGATGCACTCCCCGTACTCTTCCATGCCACTGGAGACAGTACTGCGCTTGAAGGGAAGAAGTGGACCGTCAGATTCGATGAATCTGCTCCGAAGCAGGATAATGGTTATGACTGCGGCATATTCGTGATGAAATTCATTGACGTTTTGTGTAGCGGTCTCACCTTGGAGGGAATAGACATGCAAAAATTCACCTCCGATTGGAGGAGGTCAATAACATATGATTGCTTGTCTGTGGTCAGGAGGTGATATTTGTGTAGTGCATGGGAGAAAATTTGTTGTAAGAATGTATTATTCGGAGGTTTACAGTAATCTTCACCTACTGAAAATTTCCAAGTATGTGCGTTTTAGTGCGAGTTCCTTCTCTAATCACGATATCCTTGGGAGGGTTGATTTGAATTCCTCTCAAGTCTATCGTGATTAGAGAAAGAACTCGCACTGAAATGCATATACTTGGAAATTTTCTGCATACTCGCCGAAGTGCAAGTTTCGATGTATAACATACTCTATAATTTTAGTAAATGATGAAATGAACTTTATACTGTCCCACAATATTTTCAGTTTATCTCGATATGCTCGTCGATCAAGTACAATGCACATGGAGCTCGATGCTTGGCAATTGCTCTAGATCAAGTTCAATGTCTCGATATTACACATTGTATTAGTCAACATAACACAACTCACTCGACTCGGCATGACCCGAATGGAGTCACTTCCTAGGCCACATGGAAGGAAAGAGTAGACTGAATAATATCTTCTGCAAGAGGTTGGATCCGCTGCAACTTCTGTACAAAAGCATTTTTCTATGTATCTGCATCAATCCAAACTAGTTTGAAGGAAGAGGAGTCACCGTATTAAGAAGAGGAGCCATGTGGCCAATAGATTAGTAGCCTAATTTCACATACATTACACATGCAACTCTTGAAATGATTTTAAATGTAATCCAAGCTTTCACCTTGTATTTCAAATCCCTTGAATTTAAAACCCCCCCAATTACCTTATGGTGCGAAACATATTAGGAGATTTGAAATACATGCTTTAAACAAAAAAAAAAAAAAAAAAAAAAAAAAAAACTTTAGATTTTCACCCATCATAATCCGCTAATAACTTGGGCCCATATGGAATATAAATTCAGTCAAAAGATCCAAATATTGCAAAAACTAGATTACTTGATACAGACTGGACTGTAAAACAAAAACAGGAAGGAACAACCACTAAACAGTTCTAAAACTCAAAATACAACTCATCAGGCCAATCTAACATGGTTGATTGAAAAAAGAAGAGAAGAGAAAGCACTCAACGCTTCTTGGAGACACCAACAGTCTTTCCTCTGTGGCCTGTTGTTTTGGTGTGTTGATCACGAACACGGAGACCCCAGTAGTGCCTCAGACCATGATGGTTTCTGATCTTTTTCAGTCGCTCCAAATCATCTCTCCACTTCATATCCAGTGCATTTGAGACAACCTGAGAATACCTCCCATCCTTGTATTCCTTCTTCCTGTTCAAAAACCAGTATGGAATTTTGGACTGGCGGGGGTTGGCAACAGTCACCATGAGGTTCTCCAATTTTGCCGCAGATAATTCACCAGCCCTCTTGTTCATGGCGACATCAGCCTTTTTGCATACGATGTTGGCGAAACACCTCCCGATACTTTTGAAACAGGCCAGAGCGAACATGATCTTTTGCTTTCCATCGAGGTTCATGTTCAGAACACGAAGAATGTACTGGAAATCTTCTCACATGATCTTCCTTGGCTGGTTGCTAAAAAATACAAGCACTAAAAGCAAGCAAGGTACTGTATTATTATTCACACAACAACTTCAAGAACACAACCCCAAATTCTTGCACAAATGCAAAATTTCAAATACTCCCAATAAGGATGAATTTAATCATCTTCGCATCGTTCCCTAGTGGGGATGGCTAACGTGGAGGGAGTGTACTGACATGCGTGTATACAACAAACAAACCCAAGCAAAAAAAAAAAAACTAAAAAAACTTAAAAAAAATGGCAAAAGATGCAACGGTCGATATCATTTACATATCGAAGATATTATCGACATAATTCATCGATATATCGACAAGATATCGATATATCGACGTATAAAACAATCAGAAATGTAAAGTCGATTTAATCGACATATCGTCGATATAATCGACGTAAGTCATCGATGTCATCTACACAACATCGATATTATCGACGTAAGTCATCAATAATATCGACAACATGTCGATCATATCGAATGTGGAAGACAATAGTCCAGCAAGCTTTGATGCATTTTCGTATTTTATCGATATATCAATCATATCTCGATATATCGACATGTTATAGATAACATCGAATTAATTATGTAAGTGTCAAACAACTAATCAGGAAATATTCATATTTACTCGATATATCGACACTTTATCGATAATATCGACGATGTCGACGATGTCGATGCATACATCGACATGATGTCGATGATATCGACGTACGAAACAATCAATAATGAAAAGTAGATGTAATTGACATATTGTCGATATAATCGACGTAAGTCATCGATATCATCTACATATGATAGATAATATCGACGTAAGTCATCGATAATATCGACAAATTGTCGATAATATCGAATGTGGAAGACAATTATTTAGCAAGCTTTGACACATTTTCCTAATTTAACGATATATTGATAACGTCTCGATATATCGATGGTCGTAAGTCAACGATATATTGACAATTTATCGATAATATTGAATTAGGAGTGTAAGTGTCCAACAATCAAATATGAAAATGGAACTTGACGATATATCGATAGTTTGTCGATATATCGAAATGGAACTTGTCGATATATCGACAAACTATCGATATATCGACGGATATCGGTTTTGAAAAAAAAAACAGCATTAACTGCTTTCACCAACCATCATTTATTACACTAAACGTCCATTTATTTGCACTCCTTCTCTAACCTTCCTTCTACTTCATCTCCAGCGGATTTCTCCACATTAGCAACCTTAATCTTTGGGTGATTTCTGCTAATACGATCTCGGTAAGTTTGTGTTCATTGCAATCAATATGAAATGCTGAGTTTGTCGATGATGGAAATCCCCTTTCACCTTTCTTTCTTCTATTATTCAAACTGTCATTCGGATTTTAACTTCTTTATTTTAATTTGAAAACAAAAAATATAGATGTTATGAAGTAAATGATCGTACACCCTGTTAGAAATGAGCTATAGAACCATGGTCCTACACACTGTTAGACGAAATAACGATGTTGAAGTAAATTTTCCTTTCATGATGGTTACAGTTTAGATACCACTTGAAGGATTTTTCATGCCCCATAAAGTTTGGATCATTATAAGTAAATCTTCCTTCCACTGCAGGTGTGACTTACCTGATCCTTTTTGTTCTGTTTGGCTAGTTTCGGCATTGATTTTACTTCCACGTGGAATATGTATAGATGATGATGGATTGCACGCAGGAATATGTATCGAATTAGGGCTGTAAGTGTCTAGAGCAACCACAAGTTTTGCTAAAATTGCCCATGCGGATAATTGTTAGATGATTTATATAGATACATAGTTCAAATGTTCAATGATAAATCATGAATTGGACAGGTATATATTTTCTCAATTTTGAGTTTACTTTATCATTTCCTTTATTTGAAACAGGCAAAATCATCGCAACAGTCATAATGACTAAGGATAAAGGAAAAAAGCCTGTAGTTAGAGAGTCATCCAGGGGAGTTCGTGTAAAAATCCGATCAAGACCTAGGTCGGAACGGACAGAGGAATAGACTTCCCCGCTCGAGTCGCCGGTTAGGCGAGCTCATACTCACAGGAGTGCTCCAATTCGGGACCCCCCTCAACCAATCCAACCGAAACAACTGATCCCGCAGGTTCCTCCTCCTCCTGCGAACATGTACGACAAATACCGCGCCCGAAAAATTGTATATGAGAGAAAGATCGATCGAGCGTGCATCGCTGAGTTTGGGATTTCACAGATTTTGGAGAATGTTGGCTAGAGTTCCCTCTTAGATTTTGGAGGGATGGTTCGGAATTAGCAAGTGAGCATATTTCTATCATATTGTCACTCGCCGGTAATACACCCTCCTTCATTTCAGGTGACCGTTGGAGAGAACTCCACCACCATTAATACTGGGGTAGTTGCACATCTTTTAAGGATTCCAGTCACAGGTCGAGGCTTAACTGATCACGACATCAATGATGCAGCTGTACGGATAAAAATGACGAAGTATTTTTGTAACGGTCAGAATGTTCCGTGGAATAAGGGTAATGCACTGAGAGCAACGCACTTGGAAGCCAAGTATAAGGTGCTACACAATATCTTCTGTTCAAATGTTTATCCGAGGGACTCGAACAGGTCTGACATTACTTCGTATATGTTAGACATTCTATACAGCATCTGTCATGGTATTCGTCTGTGTCTGCCCACCATCATTACTCAACTAATCGCCGATAGCATAACGACCACGAGAAGGGATGCTATTCTATTCCCACACCTATTATGTTTACTCTCTCGTCATGTTGGCCTGATGCCCACCATTAACCGACCCAGACCCGTGAAAATGTTTACACAAAACAACATCAAGCGCATGAAACTGGGGTCCAAAGGGGCTTCGACATCAGTAAGGTGTAGTGAAGATTTTATGGGAGTGACAGAAGCAGAGGCAGCGGAGGCAGAGGTTGCAGAGACGGACGCGGCTGAGACAGAGGCAGCCGATACCGACTATCCTATCGAGGGAGAGCAGCCACGATCCTCGTATGGTCATACTAGTCGAAGGATGCCATACCGTAACCGCAGGGCATACATTGTCAGGCACATGGATGAGCAGGACAAATGACTCACACAACTGAAGCGACTTTCTGAGGCCATCCAGAAGGGTATGGAACGGGTCGAGCATAAGATTGACACCCTTATTGCCACAATCACCTGCTGGCGTGATGATGTCGCTCCACCGGATGGCGGTCCGTCCAGCTAGACTGCATTTAGTCAGGTCTGTTGGCTTGTGCATCAAGTATCTTGTTGGGATGCCAAGCCTATCGATAGTATTGTCGAACTATTTCTTAAATAGTGGCTTTACGAGTACTTTCACTGATGCAGGGACTATGATTTTAGTGCCTAAATTGGGGTACTTATTTTGATTATAGTATTTGGTGTTCATATGAATTTTATATATGCACTTCCTCTGGACTGTAGATGGACTCAAGAATCTCAACCATGCCATTCACCTTTATCAAAGAATTCATTGTTCACAAACTATCCCCTCAATCATCTACCACGCCCGACTACCACTCTGATATCATCTGCCCATTCGACAAAACTGAATAAAGAACTCAACAATTACCTTAAGTTTATTACAGCTCGCCATCTAAATTCTTTTTTGGTGAACCATGTTGCCTATGGCCTCACCATGTCCCCTTCAAACTATTTATCTCTGACAACAACCAAGTGTGATTATAAATGAACTTCCTCTCTGACAGCAAGGTATTTCCTTCTTTTTATATATATATATATATATATATATATATATATATATATATATATATATATATATATATATATATATATATATATATATATTAATTTTTCATAAGGATAGAGCTATTTTGGGTTTTGTTCTTTTGTCATGGGTGTGCAAGTAATGGGCATTTTTGCTTTGCCTTGTTATTATCCCTGCTGGATTTTGTGGAGGTATAAGGGTAAAGTTGTTTTGGGCCCCACTTATTTGTCTTGGTTTGGCTTGTTTTGGTTTGAATTTGATTCATACAGGTTATTATATGTTGTCATCAATGTTTTGGTATCTCTCATATTTTTCTTTTGGTAAGTTATTTTCCTTTTTTTTTTTTTGAATTTTTTAAATTGTCAAAAGGACAGCGCTGTTTTGGCATTTTGGGTTCTGTCATTTTGTCATGGATGTGGAATTCTGGCATGTGTGTGGCATGAAAACTGTCCTGTAGGGTCACATCCCCACTGTGAAATAGAATGCCTTAAAAGACAGACCAATCCAATCAGCCACACCATAGAGAACAATGGACAACTGCCCAAAAACCTTTAAACTCATGTGGGGCCATTCAATCCATTTAATAGTTGTACTGGCCAGGTATTTAAAGGTGTCCTGTTATAATGGTGGGGTGACCCACTGGAGGAGGGGTTATAGTTGCAATCACCTTACTGGAATTTCCATCACCCATCCAAACTGTTCATCAGGGCTAGTGAACTCTCCAAGGCTTCCTTGAAAAATTAGACTAATTGATGATTTATGTAAAACAAGTGACATCACTTCATGGATGACCATGATCAAAAGAAATCATGCAAGAAAGCTGGATCTAAGGCAAAATTAGCCTAAACCCGAACTATAACTTAAACATAGAATTGATCCTTCTATCTATTATAAACGATTCATTGAAGTAGTAATTTGGTATCCTACTATATATCAAAGGCGTTTTCGTTAAAGCCATGTCGTATGTTCCTTCCTGATTATCTATACTTCACATTAGCAAATGATTTCAGATAACTTTTATGTTAATCGTGCATTCTGATGCAATAATATGCATAACGATTCTGTACTGAATGATGCAATGTGGAATAGAGAGATGCTATTATGTTGTGCTTCGTGAAGTTCTATTAGGTGTTGCTCCACCACCACACCCATCGCAAACGTGTATGCTGATTGAGACCATTGATCTGGTCGGATGCCTTGTTGATGGGGCACGTGGGACCTAATTTGAATCTCTCATTCTTTAGGTATGAAGGAGGTCCCATTTATCTGTTGTTATAAATGCAGTTTCCCAGTTGCTTCTCAATGTGAAATTATATAAGTTGGATTCATTCTTGAAAATTTTTAGAAGAAATTTTTTGCCGTTTCCAAAGTTGAGCCAGTGATCAAATCTGTCTTTGATGTTTACAGTGCCTGCATCTTCGTATACGGACAGACAGGCACCGGAAAATGGGTGGAAAGGTGTGGTTGCCCATCGATGAGAACTAAATGGTTTATTTGAACTTTCAATTAAGTTCATCCAATCGGTTTGTGGAATCCCTAGCTAATAAGAGCGTAAGAAATCTTCTAATTGGATTAATGATCTGTTCTTGCTTTTAACATATGCATGGATAACAATGGGCTAAGTGGTGAGATTCATTCAACATGTTCTAACGTGAGAAACATGAAGATCAACTATGAGCAATACATAACTTTCAATTGTATGTATCATACAAAGTATGAGGAGACACACTCACAGGTAAAGCATATGTATGATTTCTTCTTGATTGGTGATGACAAATTTTTTTAGATGGGTGTCTCAACCTATTCAGTTGCTTTTTCCATAAATATTTCAATGTGGACTGTGACTTAGATCAGACAGACACATTTAGTTGCCCCTCTTGACACGCATTTTTCAGAACTATATAACATTCAGACAAGGCATATATCAGAGGATATTGACCATAAGGTATGCATCATTACTTCGTAATAGTTACCGGAATCAATTTTACTCCTCTTGCCCAAGATTCTTCAGTCCGCAACCTCTAGTTTATACCAGTCGAACTATAATTGCAGTTTCTTGTCTTTTGTACTACTGCAATGGTCACAAGACTGGTTGCTAACCTTCTTTCCGAGTTGAACCTGAATGTGCGGGAGATCCATTATAGAAAGCCGCAGAGCTATAGAACCAGGGTTGGAGATGAGTTCCGAAAGTCAAAAGGTCTTATTCTTGTAACTTCCGATGTATTTGCACGCGGTGCTGATTATCCAGATGTCACCCTTGTTATGCAGGTAATATAGTGGATAATTTCTTTTTACAATACAAGGGGGTATTATGGAATGCATGTATAGATAGGGCTAACAATTGGTGCATTTTTACACGATATGCTATACATGAAGATCAACTAGGAGCAATATATAACTTTCAATTATATGTATCATACAAAGTAATAAATTACATAAATTACACGATATGCTACACACTAGGTATCGGAAACTTGCACGACGGCGATTATGCCCGGTTTGTTTGCATCGCGCATACTTTACCGTTTTCAATTCCTCTCCACGTGATGAAATTCTAAGCTTTTTGGGTCTTCCAGCTGACCTCCTCTGTCTTGGGGGTTTAATCTGCGCACAATACTCCCTCATCCTCGCTGAAATTCCCCACTCGCTATTGTCGCGTACTGGATACACCAATTCACTATATGTGGCCAGGTAATTATGTGCCGTGTAGAATGGGGAGCAATATAAGTAGTGATCCAGATTGTAGTTTATGCAGGTTGATAGGACATGCATGCAATGGTACCCCTTCATGCCAAACTCACGACATGTACATGAAAACTCACTGAGCTTCACTGTATCATTATAATCTCCAACGACATAGTACTCATCTCGAGAAATAGCATGACAGCGAACATCTCGCGCCTTCTGTACGATTTCCTTTAACTATTTCTCTGCCCATGGTGTTAATGGACCCACAAATGATGCCGCAGATTCTCGTTTCTTGTAAAACAATTCCTGTATCTTCAGTATTACAGCCTTTATCAATTTCGTAACGGGGTATTCGCGTGCTTCTTTGAAAGGCATTAACACACTCTGAAATGTTCCTCGTGACCAAGTTGAATCTTCTTCCTGGAAAGTACGAAGATGCCCATCTCTCGTACCCGATTTCTGTCAGCCATGCATGTACTGGGGGATTAGCCATTTCGATATCATGCATTATTTTTTCAAATTCAGTCCTCCTGCAAGTCTTCACAGCCATCCAATAATACATCTCCAACGACTTGTCCTTAAAAGTGTCCACCAAGTTTCTGTAGATGTGGTACGCACAATACCCATGGATTGCACGTGGGAAGACTTGGGGAACCTCTTTCATTAGACCTTTATGTCGGTCGGATATAATGACAAGACCCTCCACAGACCTTAACACATTATTAAGGTGGGTAAGGAACCAATTCCAACTACTGCTGTTCTCCGATTCCCCAATGCCAAACGTAAGTAGAAATATATGATTGTCCCCATCTAAGGCCGTGACGATGAATAACACACCCTTGTATTTGCCCTTTAAGTGTGTCCCGTCAAAAGTCAATACCCTTCGCAATGATTTCTGAAAACTTCATATGCATTGTCTGAGAGCTAGAAAACACCTCTCGAACCTCCAAGTTTGTTGGTTTACAGAAACAGCAGTAACTGTCCCTGGGTTGGCCCTCCTCAACTCATGCAAATACTAAGGGAGTTGATTATAGGAGTCTTCGTAAGACCTCATCACGAGATTAATTGCAAGCTCCCTAGCTTTCCATGCCTTCCAATAACTGATACGAATATTATGTTTCTCTTGCATGGCGAAGATAATGTCGCTGGCCTCAACCCTAGGCGTTGTTCAATGAGGCTAATAACCAGATCACACGCTAGTTTACTGCTGACTTGCCGGTGATCGCTCTTCATCCATGCCATGCCGCATGTGTGTTTTGATTTATAAGTCCGTATTTTGAATATACCCGTATCATTCTCCCGAGATGCATGAACCCTCCATTCGCATGATTCTAAATTACAAATTGACTCAAAACATACTGGCACCGACTCTTGTCCTTAAACATTTGCCCAACAACAATATCGGTCGGTTCACATAACAAATCAATATATTCCAACATTTTTGCATTGGTGAATGCATCATCATCAAATGGTGCGAGAACTTGACGAGTCATGAGGTTTGATGTATCGGGAAGGTC
Source organism: Magnolia officinalis (assembly GCA_021015155.1). NCBI lineage: Eukaryota > Viridiplantae > Streptophyta > Magnoliopsida > Magnoliales > Magnoliaceae > Magnolia > Magnolia officinalis. The sequence continues at coordinate 40,369,424 of JAJHSJ010000015.1, forward strand.
TCGAAGCAGAATGTTGCTTACACGCACAGATGGGATGGTGGATGATGATGGCAGATCCGCTGTTGATGTTAACGGCGGTGTCTTGTATTTATAATTACTTTTAATGTCAACTGCACCACTGACTTGCATAGTCACGACGTTAAATGTTTGCGGCGGCTCGGGTAATTGATCATTGCTTACTACCACTTGTAATGGAGAGGGATTGTATTTGAATTCCACGCCATACTCATTAGCCACACTATCCACGTATGTTGTGGTATTGATGTGTTGGATTGTTTCGATAACTAACGAGATGAATTTATCCGAATGCTCAAACTGGTAAGACAAGAACTCTTTAACGTCATCGCCGTCTTCAATTTCGATTAGAGGCATTGATTCATTAGTGCAAGGATTCAATAGTTTCATCCTAATATCACAATCTTCTTGTCTACTCTTAATAATCTTGCAAATTCTAGATCAAAGCTCCTCGTACGTAGTCTCGAGACGTAGCGTCATTTGTTTTGATGTTCCACCTGTGTACGAGTATCGCTTGTTTTCAAATTTCAACCCCCCGCCAAAAGAGCACATGATTCTTGCAGCCATTATTTGAAAACCAATACAATGACACATTATCAATGAATCACAAATCAATGAACCATGCCATATGACAAAACTCAATTAAATAATGAAGGACCTTTGTCGTTAACGAATGGTTTCAAGTGGTGCTTGTTTAATTTTGTGACGCTATCTATCATGCCATTGAGCGAGGGAGGCATTATCAGTTTGAACGGAGCACATATGAAATTCAACAGGGAAACCTGAAAATTGAGTGGGTCAAAATAGAAATTCAGCGGGAGTAACCTGAAATTGAGCGGGGCAAACTAGGAAATGAGCGGGGTAATCATAAAATTGAGCGGGGCAAACTAGGAAATGAGCGGGCCAAGCATGAAATTGAGCGAGGCAAACTAGGAAATGAGCAGGGTAAGCATGAAATTGAGTGGGGCAAACTAGGAAATGAGCGAGGCAAGCATGGAATTGAGCAGGCCAAACTAGGAAATGAGCCGGGTAAGCATGAAATTGAGCAGGGCAAACTAGGAAATGAGCGGGGTAAGTATGAAATTGAGTGGGGCAAACTAGGAAATGAGCGGGGCAAACATGAAATTGAGCGAGACAAACTAGGAAATGAGCGGGGCAAGCATGGAATTGAGCGGGGCAAACTAGGAAATGAGCGGGGTAAGCATGAAATTGAGCGGGGCAAACATGAAGTTGAGTGGGGCAAACTAGGAAATAAGCGGGGTAAGCATGAAATTGAGCGGGGCAAACATGAAATTGAGTGGGGCAAACTAGGAAGTGAGCGGGCTGGGGTAAGCATGAAATTGAGCGGGGGCAAACTAGAAAATGAGTGGGGCAAACATGAAATTGAGCGGGGCAAGCATGAAATTGAGCGGGGAAGGTATGAAATTGAGCGGGGCAAACTAGGAAATGAGCGAGACAAACATGATATTGAGCGGGGCAAACTAGGAAATGAACGGGGTAAGCATGAAATTGAGCATGACAAACTAGGAAATGAGTGGGGCAAGCATAGAATTGAGAGGGCCAAACTAAGAAATGAGCGAGGTAAACATGAAATTGAGCAGGGCAAACATGAAATTGAGCGGGACAAACTAGGAAATGAGCGGGGTAAGCATGAAATTAAGCGGGGCAAACTAGGAAATGAGCGGGGTAAGCATGAAATTGAGTGAGATAAAGTAGGAAATGAGTGGGACAAGTTAGGAATTGAGCGGGGCAAACTAGGAATTGAATGGGGCAAGCATGAAATTAAGTAGGGCAGACATGAAATTTAGCACGGCAAACTAGGAATTGAGCGGGGCAAACAATATTTCGAGCGAGCATAGCGTGATATTCATTAGCCAAACATTTCTTCGAGCAAGCATAACATGATATTGAGCGGGGCAAACATTAAATTGAGCGAGCATTGCATGGATATTGAATGGGCAAACTGTAAATTGAGCGAAAATAGGATAATATTAAGCTAGGAAAACATTATATTGAGCAACCTAGCATGAAATTTATCACGACAAACATTAAATTGACCTTATCTACAATGAAATTAAGCTAGACAAACATTATATTGAGCGATCCTAGCATGAAATTTATCGCGGCAAACATTAAATTGACCTTATCTACCATGAAATTAAGCTGGGCAAACATTAATTTGAGCGATCCTAGCATGAAATTTATCGCAGCAAACATTAAATTGACCTTATCTAGCATGAAATTGTATGTTGGGCAAACATTAAATTGAGCGAACCTAGTATGATATTTATCGAGGCAAACATTAAATTGACCTTATCTACCATGAAATTAAGATGGGCAAACATTAAATTGAGCGATCCTAGTATGAAATTGAGCAGGGTAAACATGGAATTCAGCAAGCGTAGCATCAGATCTAGTGAGCCCTAACATAGAATTGGGTGAGCTTCAAATTGAATTGAGCAATTTTGACATGGATTCAATCGATCAACACATAAAATTAACTAAGCCTAATGCATGAAATTGACTAAGCCTAACACACGGAATTGACCAAACTTCACATGCAATGCCATTGTACGAGCGTCGCTTCTTTTTTTTCAAGATATATACCTCCGACTGCCGCAGGGTTACGTCAAATGTAGGTTAAAGAGAGGTGATTTGGAGTGAGGGAATATTTTCAACCTTTTCAAGGAGATACAACCAGTTGGTTGGATTTCACATAACCCTAGCCAAGATGAAATATGGAAAATGTAGAATAACAATATCTAGATGGATATCTAGATGCTTCACAAAGATTTCAGTCAGGAAAATGAGAAGAAAACCTTTCGTACTTCACTTCTTCGTTCGAATAGAATGTAGGGGAAGCACTTGTTTTTTTTTTTTTTCGTTAAGGGGAGTGAAAGGGAGAAGAAACAACAGCAGTGAAAAGAGAATGCAAAAAGGAGGGGTATTTTCATCCTGAAATTCGTAATCCACACGTGCAGGTCTAAGTTGCAAAAGAAGGTTTGTCTTCTTTCATAAAAATAGTTGGCTAAAAGGTGGGGTCCACAGTCCTAATTTCTCAAAATAGATCACATATTTGTCATGTCTTCGTCAGCTTTTTCTTTTTGCCACCAAAAATGGTTCGGAGAAGGTTCTCCCAATCTACCAAGAGGCAAAAAACTTTTCAAGAAAAAGGTAAGTCATGGAATTTACAATTAAAGCAGGTGGTTCTAGTTTTTTTAAATTTATTTCCTTTTTTAATTTTGTTAGATCAGGTTAACCTGGAAACCATCCTTTGGAATCCTGAATTAATTCAGACAGGTCAATGGAACCCCAGTCCTATAAATTTGCAGTTAAGAATTGGTGCTTAACACGTGGAAAACTGAGTTGACTCGGCTGAGTTCCAATAGATTGCTGTGTTTTTTTATTGCTTATGGTATCTTTTTAGTGCTGTTGAGAAAATCTAATAGGATATATCCGTGTCAGTGCCATCCTACTTTCCAAAACTGAACCTATAAGCACCTTCCCTGTCATTTGTGATGGTTTTTGGTTCTGTTGCAGCTCATTTTTGTATATGTGGAAATGGACAATGAGGATGCTGGGAAACCAGTTCCAAATTACTTTGGTGTGACTGGAGATGGTCCGAAGGTAATTTTCTTTCTCCTGATTCTACTCCTTTCGTTTTCTTGCGTTGTGCATCTAATGGTCACATGATCAAGATGCAAGAAATGAGTATTGTCTAATGGTTGTCATATGCTTACAGGTTCACTATGCAATTACTCACATTCAGTCTTTCTTTATTTTGTGCCATTTTTGTATCACCAATTGACTATTGCATAGGTTGATTACAATTTATTATTCATATTATTCGATCCAATTCATGCAATTCGGTTACGATTTTTTGGGTTCTACAATTTGAACGTACGATTTTTGCTGCAAATCACATGATTTTGATAACATTGGTTGAGGTATAAAAGCCCAAAAATCCCCACCCTTTTATCTATGAACTGTCTTCTGTGGAATGTGGCTTGGATAGTTTCTGTTTTTTTCTTCTTAACCAGTACACTGGTTGACCAATTAGGATATTTAAATATGGGAGATTTACAAGGCACCCTGCATTCATGGAGGGTTACATTATACAATGGGCTCCTCTTGTACTAAATCCTGTGTATCGGCAAACTGTATGTTTTCTGCTTATCAGGGCCATATAATTCCTTTTCAAGAAAAGGCTAGTTTCTTCAAGTTAGATAATCTTCCAAGGGACTACTTGTTTAGGATTGAGGCTCTTAATGCATACTTTGAAATTTTAAGCCATTAATAGAGAAACCGACAGAGAAAGCTGGTTTTTTCATGATAGGCTATGTGAACTTCATTTCTAAATCAGAATGTTTGAAGAAGGGCTTAGCTTTGTTGAAGTTAAGGTTCTCTGCTGCTTTCTTGGTTCTTAGAACCAGAGTACTAATATTTTGATGAAAGGCACACAATTCAGCAATGTATGGTTTGATTGCAGTGTAGTAAGCAGTAATTTTTCCCACTTAGGTTGCATTTGGATGCGCTATTATTTGGATTGTGATGATTAGTAAAGCAGAAAGAGCCAAATTCCAATTTTGCATTCACATTAAGGGACTTGGCTTCTGATTGCAATTGTTTTACTCTTAAAGTTTGATTTGGACCTGGAAATTTGTTTTATTTGAGGCTACTTGCTCGGTATGAGTACTCAGAAATAACATTAGGTTTTGTCATTTCTTCCTGATTAAACTCAATGTTCACAATACAATTCACATGTGCATCCAAACATGCATATGAGTTTAGAAGCCAAACAAATCAGTCTAAAATAGAAAGATGATTGATCATGTTCTTGCTTGCATGTATCCATATTAGTTGCTCTTAAAATTGAGTTTTGTTGTCATGGAGTCTTCATTGTTGTTATCTACTTTATGTGCCTCATGTCACTTTATGCAACCAATGGTGGTTTCCAATAGCTGCAAGCCTTTATTTAGGGTGCCACTTCTGTTTCAAAATTTCATGATTTTGAGGAAATTCCAGATATAAAGTTGCTTATCTTTGTATTTTAGCTATCACTATCAGGCACTGTTGGTAAATAATGGGTTTGCTCACATATGGATTGTAGGGTGGCACTGAAAGGGAGCAAGGTCTGTTTCAAATACTAACTAAGATGGATGGGTTCAAAGTTTCAACATCACAGGCATGCATTAAGAACTGTTAAGTAAATATTAACTAAATTTCTATTAAAATGGTTTGTTCAGGTGTTAGTTATAAGTGCAACTAATCAACTGGATATTTTGGATCTTGCTCTCTTGAGAAAAGGTCGTTTTGACAAGATTATAAGGGTCGGTTTACCATCCAGGGATGGAAGGCTGACCATGCTACAGGTTTCCTGTCCTGGGAGTTAGCGGTGTTAGATTCAACATCATTATGTCTTTTGCATTAGATCTTGGTGGAGGTTCTCATGTGGTTCACACCTATAACAGGTGCATGCTAGGAATAAAAATTTTTGGTCAGAGGAGGAAAAGGATATCCTTCTACAAGAAATTGCAGATCTTACCGTGGATTTCATTAGAGCAGAGCTGTAAAATATATTGTAGTTACTTCCTAATGAATTGTTTATATTTTCCCATTAGGAGATTTTTTTTAACATCTTGCAACTGATTGGTAAGAGACTTAGTACTTAAAAATATCTTTCTCATGTGTGAGCTTCCTGGAGAATTGTACTTAGTTTAGATCATACTGCATGAGACTTAGTAAAGGGGTTGAATACTTGGTTGAGGCCTCAACTGTAGAAGTTGAGGCTATAAGTGCCACATTAGTTGCTGCCAAGGCCTGACAAATTAATGAAGAGGTTGAGAAAATTACAGATCAGGATCATGGAGCAGAGGCTACACCAAGTGGGAAACAAATTTCTACCCTGATTAAGGTGTTAGATTCCACCTTGACAAATAATGTCCCACCATCTGGAGTTTGGCTGCATCACAGAGCTGTCAGTAGTTAAATACTGCCTATGGATTAAAATGAATGCATAACTTTTTTTTATTGGTATTATGCCAATGGATTAAAATTCGATTGTCTTTGATTAATTGAATGAAAATGAATGATTATCTTTGATTGATCGAATGAATGATTATGCATAGGTTTATGAATGGATTAAAATCAATAATTTAGCCCCAGTTGTTGAGAATTGAGGTTAAAAATTGAATTTAACCTCAGTTGATGGCAACAGAGGCTAAATTTATCTTTAGCCCCGGTTATCCAAACTAAGTCTACAACTCCCGTGGCTAAAGGCTTTACCCTCGGTTGTTGAGAACCAAGGTTAAAAATAAATTTAGCTTCGGTTGGAGGCAACTGAGGCTAAAATTTAGATTTAGTCTTGGTTAGAAACAACAGAAGCTAAAATTTTGATTTAGCCTCATTTTGAGACAACTGAAGCTAAAATGGTTCTTTTAGCTTCACTTGAAGAACTGAGGCTATAGAAGTCATTTTAACTTCGGTTACTAAAACTGAGGCTAAAGCCTTTAGCCATGGTGGTTCCAACCTCGGTTTGGATAACTAAGGCAAAACTGAGGCTAAAGGCTTTAGTCTCAGTTTTTAACCTTTTTAGCCACGGTTTTGAACCAAGGCTAAAGCCCCATTTTCTTGTAGTGTTGGTTCATTTAAACACAAATTCGACTCGACAAATTAGGTCGTTCTTTGCAAATAGTTTTCTCTCCTGTTTCTTTTCATTGGGCATAAGCGCAATTCTTTTGTGTGGAGTGTTGTGTTTATTCGTGATTTGTGGACACCATAGATAACCAAGCTAGGGGTTGTATCTTAAAGGTAGGGCGTCAAGGAGCCTACTATACCAGTGGATAAAGCTGAGGGGCACAAACTATCTAAAAGAAAGTGACTACATCCGTGCCTTGCCCAACAAAGAGTTAAATTCTTCTTCCTTCTGCATATACATTTATCATGTGTGAAGTTCCATGTTTTTTTTTTTTTTTTTCCTTTAAGGTTATTTCTAGTACTTTTATTTAACATTATTTCTGATAAAATAAGATAATAGGTAGGGTTAGCCATTCCTTCTCGAATGAGGAGTAATTTTCTTATGCCCCCAACATTTTGTAACTTATATAATGTACAGTGGCTTCTTTTCGTTGGTTGTTCTTTTAAACAAGTAATGCTCTTATAGAATGCTTTGTAGCGCGCATTGCACAAAATGAGTGGCACCCTTCGACCGGAGCAACCAAAGGATGTGTTGGGTCTCATCCATGCATCACATTAGCACATGTAAGGCATGTATTAGAGCTAGGTTACCCACCCGTATAATTGTAAAAAAAAAGAGGGTATATTTCACTGCATGTTTGTATAAAATATCTGCCATGTATTAGGTGGGAATCTAAAATATGCTCCATCTCAAAAGCCAGATTGGCCCACTCATCATGCAGGTCATGGCTGTCCTTGAATACATGTTGGTGATTTTCTTTCAAACAGTCCATTTTCCTAGTTCTGAGTATGACACACCTGATAAGTAGACTGGCCAGATGTATGGGCCAGGGCATGATGCTGATGGTCTTTCTTACCTGATCATTCAACAGATCCATGCTGGAGCATATAGAATTATAACATCTTCAATCTTTGCAATTGAGATGCTCACAAACTATATATCATGGGCTACTATTTTGTTCTTCTTTAACATGCAACCATCCAACTGATTATTTTGAATACATACTTTTATTCACTTCATTAAAGGAAGGTCTAAAATAGATACATACCACATACTATTTTCTATACTCACCTATCTTAAGCACATTATACAAGGCAAATGTAGTTTTCCCTTGATAATCATCTTGATATGATCATATCATATGGTTCTAATTGGAACTGCATCTTCTCTTCAGTGGTGGCCATAAAGGCCCTTGTTGCCTTCATAGCTACTCACATTGAACCGAGACTTGAAATCCGAAACCCTCCTAGATAGATTGTTGTAGGCCACAAAGAATTCACACCATAAGAAAAATAGCCATAGTCGACCGATGGAACTAACCTTTGCCTGCAGCCAGTTTTAAGGGCCGCTGGAAAAGGGCCCTTATAAAAAAAATATTTCGCAGCCCTAATTTCATTTCCACCTCTCGATCTCTCTCTGCCTCTCCCTCTCCCTCTCCCTCTCCCTCTCCACTCTCCTCAAGCTCTCCCTCTCGCTCTCCCTCTCCCTCTCCCTCTCCCTCTCCACTCCCTCAAGCTCTCCCTCTCGCTCTCCCTCTCCCTCTTGCGCGCTCTCCCTCTCCCTCCCTCTCTGCTCGCTCTCCCTCTCCCTCTCCCTCTCCCTCTCACTCTCTCTATCCCTATCTCTCTGTCTCTCTCTCAAAACCTACTAATTGTTGGGACAAGAGCCATCATAGACATTGGTTGTATTGGCAGTGGCACATGGATCAGATGGTAATTCACCACCTGAAATTGCTGTCGAGATGCTGATGGATTCAAGGTATGAAGCCCAAACATCGAAAGATTTTTCTTCTTCATCATCTTCTTCTTCTTCTTCTACATTGGGTAAGTCTTTGAGAAGAAGGTTGAGAAGGAGTAGATCAGAATGCAGAGTGTTTCCTTCAGTCCATGTAAATGAGAGTCATGGAATCGTATGAGTTTGTATCCATTTGTGTATATGTGAGTGAGAGGTTGTAATTTACAAGTTAGAATGTCTATTTCATCAAGGGCTATGATGCAGTGAGAGTGTATTGGTAGGGTGCAAGTGGCCCACCTTGGGACTGTATTTGGACTGCAAAATTGATTTAAATGTACTAATAGCCCAGAATCCCTCATGGATTTCCAGCCCTTGGTGAACTCCGTTTCTCGTCCCATGCGTCTTTTTTTTTTTTTTCCTTTTACATCATCATTACATGTAATGTATCTTTAAATATCTTCTTGGTGCTCACTAGTCATGGGCCTGGCATAGATCCTGCCTACTTTGATCTCATTGGAAGTAAGTTATAGTTCAAGGCCTTCCTCAAGATCCTGAACATTGGTTCGACCTTTGATGATCTAGGACTGACCCACATCCTTAGATAGCCTGGTGCAGTTGCTCCATGGAAAAGATAGACGGCAAAGGACTTGTTCCTGGGCAGAACTATGGTCTCCTGCCTTGGCTTAGCGATGGGTCTGGTTCATGTTCATGCTAACTGGCAATGGCTTGGCTTGGCTTTAGTGTAGAAAGTTCCGTGTGCTAACAAGGAAGCCCATGTCTTGGTTGCAGTTTGTCATCTATTTATTTATGTCTTAATTATTTATGAAATGTTTATTTTGTGACCTGATTACAATTTAAAAATATATTTTTTTGAATGGTGAAAATTTCAAATATATTGCCTAATCCACAAAACAACTAGTTGTTTTCCAAGTCCAACATCCATATGAATTTTCTTTAGCATTTCCTTGACTAATATGGCTCTAAAAATATTCCTTACTGCAATATGTACTAGATTGTTATTTGGACTCCTGGCTGAGCACTAGATGTTTAATTCATGCAGTGTCTTGTCGAGAACAATGCAGCATTAGCATCAATCTGCTTCATAAAGAATGGAAATGCTTCCTTAACTCTTGTTAATATGAACAATGCAGCATTAACATCAATCTGCTTCATAAAAATATATTTTTTTGAATGGTGAAAATTTCAAATATATTGCCTAATCCACAAAACAACTAGTTGTTTTCCAAGTCCAACATCCATATGAATTTTTCTTTAGTATTTCCTTGACTAATATGGCTCTAAAAATATTCCTTACTGCAATATGTACTAGATTGTTATTTGGACTCCTGGGTGAGCACTGGATGTTTAATTCATGCAGTGTCTTGTCAAGAACAATGCAGCAATAGCATCAATCTGCTTCATGAAGAATGGAAATGCTTCCTTACTACAATATGAAAATGTTTTCCTTTGTTTCTGATGTTATGGGATGAAATAGTCTAGTATGTTTCCCCAATAAATTCAATTTATATTGTTTTCAATTGGCATCTGTCTACCTAGTATCATTGTTAGTCAGGTGGTCTGGGTTCTGGCATGTAAAAGAGATCTTGCAGATGATGAATTTGATGAAATGCACTAACAGTCTACATTCAATGGAGAAAAAGATTTGGTAGTTAAGATCTTCTAATTGTTGCGCAGCACGCCAACAACGCAATGAGGCGAGATCCAGTCTCAAGCCTCACCCACAAACGATAAACAAGAAGAAATATAAACTAGAAACAGATCAAAGTAATCCAAACAAACCACTAGACAAGATATATGTGGAAAAACCCCAACAAGGGTAAAAAACCACGGATGCAATCTTCCACTATGAAGAAAAATAGAGATTACAAAGCAATATACTAACATCTCCCTTAGAAATATAGAGAAAGCAATATACTAACATCTCCCAATGTCTCTCATACACGCAAAGCAACTCTCTGCAGCGTGACCTAGTCTCCCACAGTATGTACAGGTCACACCAGGTCGCCTCATCGGAACTATTGGCACCGTGATCCTGGGGGGAGAGTCGGTACGGGACCTCTTGCCGAGAAATGGCCTGCTCGACATATCTGGTCATGGCTTAGAGATCATAGGCCCATAAGAACGTGTCAATCAATCCCCGTCCTGTTCTGCTCGCATAGACATGTGTACTAGCTCAGCATAGGAAGGTATGCTAGCACAGCACATCTTCGAGTGAATGTCAGGTCGTAGGCCCTCGAAAAAACATCGCATCCGCATCGCGCATCAGCAAGTACAGTAGGGACATACCTGCCCAACTCCATAAACCGGTGCTCGTACTCTATCACTGTCATGCCTCCCTGTCTGAGGTGCAAGAATTCATTCTCCTTCTCGTGCCGGTATGTAAGGGGATAGTACTTCTCATGAAAGCGTTCCCAAATGCTGCCCACGTCCATACGTAATCAACTGCAACGGTCCGCAGGACACTATCCCACCACAAGCTGGCCTCATTCTCAAACATAAAGGTGACTAACTCGACTTGCTCTGGCTCTGTACAGTGTAGCATCCTCAGCATCTTGGAGATGCGGTCAAGCCAATATTCGGCCTCCTCGGGTCTGTGAGAACCCGAAAAGGTTGGAAGCCGCAAGCACTGGAATCGCTCGAGAAGGCCACTAGTACCCAAGTTCCCCGTAGGGTATACAGCAGGTGCAGGTAAAGTCATACCCTCATCCTGAGCGGAAGGCCCTACAGTCTCAGCAGGGTGTACAGATGGTGCAGGTGGAGTCGCACTCCCACCCTGAGCTAGGGCCCCTGCAATAGTGGCCAAGAGTTGCTGTTACTGCTGCTGGTGCTGCATCTGCTGCTGGTGCATCATCATCAACAACTGCTCCAACCTATCCGTAGGTGGGGCCGACTGAGGCACATGCTGGGTCGAAGAAGACGCACGGTTTTACTCACGAACCGGTGGTGTGTAAGGTGGCGGCCCAACTGTAGGACCAGTAGAAGGCTGAGACTCAGGCATAGTCTCACGAACCGGGCCCGAACCAGGGTCCGTACGACCATCACTCTGGGGAGGTGCCTGGTCCATCAAATCAGTAAGTGTGAGGCATGCCGTGCTCCGCGTGACCGCAGGTGGCATTCCCTATATAACATAGGGCACAACCTGTGTAAGATGTAACATAGCAATACACAATCCTTTAAGCATTCCACACACTTCATAGCAAAAGAAACTGCATGTATTTCATTTACCAAAATTTGTCACAATACATGGAATACAGTTCTACATGAATCATGATAGGAACGCATGCGACTATGAACTATTCAACCCAAACACACTTTCTACCTTCTACACTACTAAGCCACGAATCATTTAAACACAAACATCCTAAAGCAGCAACAAACAAGCTACAAGACAACGGTATGGAAGACTAAGGATCTGAATCTGGTGACGGGGGAGGGACACCCTTATCCTACAGACAACACAGGATAGTCTTCAAGGTGTGAGTCACCTTTTGGAACTTATGCTTCACAAGGGCCTGGAGATCAACAATATCCTGTCGCAAGGTAACTTGACCCTCCTCAAGTGAGCTAAACGGGCTTCCCTACCAGCCTGATCAGTGTCCTGCTCCGGTGCCATAGGAGGAGAGCTCTCATCCGTATCCTGGGCCTCCTCTTCTTCTTCCTGTTCCTCCTCTATCTCTTCCCTGATTTCCTCCTTGCTTTCATACTCCTCACCAGCCGTCTCATCCTCACTCTCATCAAGTCGGGCTTGCCGCTGCCGTGGCCTGATTTTCATCTGATTGAGAGTAGTTTCGCCGATGAAATGTTGCGGCACTGGGAGTTCTGTGCCAAGACTGTAGCCGAACTCTCGTGCAATCTTGCATATAAGCTTGCCGAAGGGGAGCGAATCAGTCCTTCTATTGGAGCGTGTTGAAAGAACTATCTGTCGCAAAACATACGTAGGCACACACAACTTCTCTCCCTACCTCGCTTGATATAGAAAGTCTACCATCAGACATGTGCACCCATTACGATTGCCCCACCTGGGGTACACGTTAAACGCGCAGATATGGTGGAGTAGGCGGAAATCATCCGTCATGTTTGACACCAGGAGGCTATTGTTTGGCTGTCATTGATCCAGTCAACCACAAAGGAAACGCGTACGATGATCCCTTTCATGTGCACTCTTCAGATTCTTCTCCTCGCGTGGACTTGGCCAAGCAGTATTCCCATAAGTCGAGCTATCAGGCCAACGTCAATTGTAGCCTCCCGACATCTTCCCGCTAGAATCTTGAACTACAAGGGCTCCAACGTAGGCTCTTGAATATGGGCATAGAATGCTCGGACAGTGCCCAAATTTGCACGATATTTTCCCTCAAACACAGGGCCCCATCCGGCCTCACCCAGGCGCTCCAATAACAGATACTCCCCAAAGAGCTTCTCATCCACGTGTGCTTCAGAAAGGATGCTACGGCCCACATATCTTTCATGGGACAAATCCGCCAGTAGAGCGCTCGGGAGAGGAGCCTGGGGATCGAGGTTCCGCTTAGTCCGTATCTCACGTTCAACGCCCGTGCTTGCGGTGGCGCCTCTCGGTCTCCTCGAACGAGTAGGGCGACTAGGCCCGGCTTCATCTACGGGAGCCCTTTTCTTTTCCATGAGAGAAAGAATGGTGGAAATTGAGAAGATGACTGTCACAAGCTCAACCAATGCCATGGAAAAAGAAAGAAAATAGGGAAATAGGAGGGATACTTGAGTTCCCACGAATTTAAGACACAAAGTAGGGCTTGAATGCTCAAATAAAAGGGGAATGAAAAAGGTAAACAACTGTGGAGGGAGATTTTGAATGTGTAGTGAAGGTGGTGCACGAAAAGAGAAGAAGGAGCACTTGGAGGGGGGATTTGAGTGAGGATTTAGGTATTTTCTTGAGAAAAGGAAAGCTTGGAGGGGTGACCTAGGAGGGATTTTAATCGAAAACCCGTGCACAAGTGGGCCACACAACGCCCTAAACACGATCGGCCCCGATCGGCTTGCCTGGCCGAGCCCGTCTGGCGGCGAGGCCTCGCCAAACCGGCGAGGTCCTCGCCGATCTCTGGACCTTCTGGTAAGGGCTCTCCCTTTGGGTGAGGTCCTCCTGTCCCCTGGACTTCAAATGTATGTGGGTCCCACCCTGGGTCCCCTGGAAGAGTCCCGTTTGGCCCCCAACTCCGCTTTGAGTCATTTCGGGTCCTCTCGGGTGTGTTTCTGATGTATAGCTGCATCTGTACAGTATTGAGGGCTGAGAAGAGGTAATTTACTCTCTATACCCGTCGATAGACGGTCTAGGAAAGATCCGGGGTCGCCTCAAGCGATCACGGAGGTGTACGGACTCGATCTCGGCGATCGATATCGATGAACTTCGTCAATTGGCAAAATCAGGAAAACCTAAGCTTGTTTCTACATTTTCCTCGCACCCACCTATGTCGAAAAGCGTGAACGTATGTCGTGTGACCATAAATCAGGTCCAGTTTAATCCAAATCATGCTTTGATACCAACTTGTAACGCCCTGAAAATCGGGGGTTGAGTAGCAACTCAACTCCGGAGTTCTCAAACATCACTTATGCAACATATAAGCTTATGATTAAAATGTTGTCTGTGTTAGTGCATTAATCATGAGTGGAATTATACCAAAATAGTAATTCATACTCCAGATCAGTTTATACAACGCAAGCGGAAGACTGAAAGATGTATATAAACGTATATGAGCCAAAAAGATCATTATCGGTCTCCAGAGTATGAACACATCACTGAGTCACCATATACATGTAATAGTTCAAGAGTCAAAATGTCAAAAATAGTTCGACTACAATGATAAGCCCTGTAGCTCCGTCAATCAGGACGACCTAAGCGAAACCACCGGAGAACTGCATATACGAGAACGCATCCTGATCGCCATCGTAATCCGGCTTCGCCTTTAGAGTCGCATGGTCATCTGCATCTAAGACAGAGTCTGGTGGGTGTTCCGAACACCGTCCCAGAACGTGGGAGTGAGTGATCAACTCAGTGGAATCATAGAGCAAAGGTTAACATGTTATCAACTCAGTTAAGTAGTAATGATAAAACAGACATATCAAACATTCCTAGATACTCTTATTAATGCAAGGATGAAATGTATTCATGATGCATGCCCTCGCCTACACTCCCTCGTGCGACACCATCTTATGGTCGCGACATGCTTTCTTCCCTCTGTGCTCTTCAACCCGGGGCACATGCAGTGCGATGTTATGAGCGTGATTACCAAGTTTTTATTAGTCCTTTCATACAGCAGGATTGGGAAATTAAGGTACCTCCCTTATATCAATACCCAATAATGATCCATTCTAGGGTCATCAGTCCTAGTAATTCTCATACGAAGTTGCGGTTTTAGGTCACTACAAAGGACTCATCGCCTCGATGCAGTGTAGGCCTAGTTTATACTCTAGTTGCTATGGAAAGGCTAGTCATCTCAATGCAGGCTCAGAGTATGCTCGAGGTCACTACAAAGGGCTCGTCACCTTATCAGTGTAGGCCGACAGCTCGAATACAGTGTCCCATACCACCGTATTCAGCTCATGAGACGGTGTTGCTCACTGGTCACTACGGGTGGACTTGTCGCCCCAGCATAGGTCGATAACTTGACCACAGTGTCCCATACCACCATGTCCGGCTCATGAGTCTTAACGGATTGAGGTACCAAGGTTAACGGGGTTTTCACTGGTGAGTTTGGTACCTTAGGTTCAAGTAGTAGCGTCCAAACATGGTGAACATACATCGGGTCAATAGGGTTATTTGACGAGCCCGACTAGTACGAGCGCACAATGAGTTGATCGACATGAAGTGCGTAAGCACTCCGTGTGGCCTAACCACTGTCGACAACTCTAGTACGGTTCGGGTTCGTCAAACACATCCTACGTGGTGAATAAATCTCAGCCACGAACTCAAAGCCTGTTACCGATTGCCTGGACTATAACATATCCCCAATCACATTCAATCCTTAACCAGTAAGCATGTCGAGTAGTCAGAGCAAAATTAACCAAGTAGTTCAAACATGTTATAAAATACAACTTAAACAGGAAATCCAAACACATACATTTCATAAGTAAAGCAATTAAACTAAGGTAGTTGAAAATCCTGTCGGATTTACCTAAACGATCAATGGAAGTGATTCTTGCAGTTGTGGTGGAGGGTTTTCTTGGAGAAGAGGTAGGGAGTTGCAAGATTGAATTTCCTTAGGCCCCACCTCGATCTAAGGTCCACCCTCTCTCTTCTTCACTCTCTCTTTCACCATTTTACTCTCCTTGCTCTCTCTTTACTCTCCTTGGTGGTGTGTAGTAATGGAGGAAGTTATTAGAGGATCTAGGGCTTTATTTCCTAGACTTAGGCCCTTTGGCCTTAAGTTTCCACAAATTCCCACAACGACCCTGTGGGGGCCCCTTTTTTGATTTGGGGCGGCCCTCTCACCCCTTTGGCCACCAAATTTGGCGTGTGGTGACTCATGGCCCGATGAGGGGCCATGTAAAATTTAGAGACGATCGGACGCGAGGTTTCATCGTAAGGCTCCGATATTTAAATGGCCCTACGAGGTCCATTCTGGTTGTTGGAGCATTTCTGATGGTCCTCTAGCCCTGAAACTTATAGGGTAGGTGCTCCATGGCCCGATGAAGGGTCATGTAAAATTTGGAGGTAAACGGACATGGGATTTGACTGCACGAGTCCTATTTGCGATCAACGGTTACCGTTTCAGGATCGGGTCCCAAATTTTGTGGACGGGCGTAGAAAAATATGTTAAACCTTCACCATAAATGTAAAAGAGATTCGACGGCTGGAAAGCCAGGTATCTCAGTTTTATTTAAAAGGTGCCAGATTTCAATTCTGGACTTGGGTGAGTTGCGGTTGGAAAGTGCCACTGGGACGGCATGGATAATTAATTTCTGAGTGTTCACTGAGTCCTTGGTCCGTGATGGACCACAAGCCCAGTGAGATCTTTGGTTCCCTAAATTTTTAGATTTTTCTGACCTTCCTTGACCGATGTATGGCCCGCACGGGCTGTTGTTAAGTGTAAACGGGCTATCTGACTTGATGGCCCGCACTTAGTCTAATCATAACTAGAATGGTCCACCCCAATGGGCTAACCAGGGTTAATTAATTTGGTGGCACCCCACACATGTGCGGTTTAAGTGAACGTTCCTGCGGCAGATCCTACGTGGATGCCCCAGGACACTGTTTTGGTTGGACAGGACGTTACAACTTAGGTAAGTAATGAATAGAGAAATAAAGAGGGATTACTTGATTCTCACCATCCGGGCAATCCCCTTATAGCACCAGTGCCGGTGGACACAAGAAGTTATGCTAGAAACCAATATTGAGCAATAAAGAAGTCCCTAGCCATCACATCTTGTAAAAAGATGAAAAACTATGAGCATGCTATTTTTTAGGAATGGTTACTGTTGGGTGTAAAAATAGTTGACTTATGGAATGGACTAACTCTACAAAATAGAACAGGCCATCGAAATCTAAGCGATTAAGGGCTTTTATGTCTAAAAACAGGCTAACCCTTAAGGAGGTCAATGCAGCTGTAAGGACCCCAAAGATTGTGCAATTATAAAATCACTCTTACGGCCAAGTGCCAACCAAGCCCATAGGTCGGCAATAGATCGGCCAAATCATGACCCCGGATCGGCAAAATAGCTCAACTATAGCTCGGTAATAGCAGTTGCCCATTACAGTCCATACACGGATTAAGCAGTCTGAAAATATCTCCAACGGCCTGAAGATCTCTCCCAAGATCTTTGGGATTAAAAGATTAAGTTCAAATCTTTATATACATCCCGGATCCGAACGGATCCTTCTTCAAGTTATATGGAAAGATTCCTCACGACGCCTACATTCTATCCTTATCAATAGAGGTATCCTTAAACCTCTGAAAGGTACGTACACTCATCCTAATGCTTGATTAGTGACTCTTTTCCAAGAGATCATCCCCTTAGAAAGACCCAGAGTCCTGACTTAAGCATCGGAGGGTCCCTTGCACTAGCCAGTGTCTCCTTTGTTTCTTCTTTTACCTGTACAGGTCCAGAAAGGTCTACCAAGGGCAGTCTATTGGAAAACTGCATCAACAGTTTGGCAGCATATGTGGGACAACATCTTAAGTCGTTCCAGTTCTATCGGTGAATTTTACAATGGCTAGGGGAAAGAAGAAGGCTCAATCCCCTCCAGTGGTGATTCCGATCATGACCATACCCGTGCCTGATCGTACCTTGCAACCTCTAGAGCAGCCAAGATAACCTAAGCAACAGGAGAGCCACCAAGGTTCATCCTCACAACAGCAGACCACTTTTGGCTCTAACGAACGAGGTCAGCGAACTCGTGCAAAGAATGGTCAATTAAACAACCTCGAAAGAGAAGTTGGGGACATAAGGGCAGACATGGGCTACGTAAAATAATTGTTGTAGCAATTGTAGCCCCAATATGCACCGAGGGCCGATGGAGGAGACAGACAGCTGAGTTATAATCCTTCTCGACCTTCCTGCATGCATGCTGCCCCCCAGCCGAGCCAACAACGCAGCCCAATTGGACTTGTCCTAACTCACATTTTCGGAGACCGTGCCTTTACTCGCCTCCGACCTACGCCACGAATTGGATCAGAAGAGGCGCAACAAGGCCCCGGTTGAAGCTACCGCCGAGAGTGGTGAACCATGGAAGGCTGAGCTAATGAGCCTACGAGATAAGATCGAGGATATGCAACAAACCTACAGAGCCAATATGACGATGGTCGTAGTGGAAGAGACCAAATCCCCATTTACTACAGACATCTTGTGGGCACGATTACCGGACAAGTTTCGGTTGCCTCAGATCACTCCCTTCTCAAGGAACACTGACCCATCGGAGTGTGGAATCCTTCCAAATCTATGTGGAACTCCATGATGCTTTGGATGCGATCATGTGCCGAGCTTTCTCCTTAACCTTGTCCGACGCTGCCCAACTATGGTTCAAACAAGTAAAGCCGAAGTCCATCAGCTCATTTTCCCAGTTCAACCATGCCTTCATCACGAACTTCATCGGAGGAAAAAATAAACTCAAGGCACCTGCCCATCTTCTTCATGTAGTCTGGAGAGAAGGCGAACTCCTGAAAGACTATATTAAACACTTCAATATGGAAGCATTACAGGTTCGGAAACATTCGGATGAGGTCGTCCTAAATGCTATCATGAGTGGGCTGAGCGGTAAAAAATTCATTTTTTTGTCTCGGACAAGAACCCCCTGCCACGATAACTGAATTTTTGAATCGATCGCAAAAATATGCCAATGCCGAAGAGTCTTGGATCTTAGGAGACGTTGCCCAAAAGAAAAACCATATCGCTAAGGAACAGGCGAAGGCAGAGCCCAACTCGACCAATGCAAACAAGAAGAGGAAAGACGACCAATCTCGAGATGACCGCAGGCTGAACAAACAGCCCGACGGTAAGTTTAAAACTTACACTCCTCTCAACAAGACACCGGAACAGGTCCTGATGGTAATCAAGGACAAACGCCTTCTCCATTGGCCGAACAAATTAAAGTCCAACCCTGATAAGAGGAGCAAGAACAAATATTGCTTCTTTCACTGGGATCACATGTATAATACGAGCAACTGCTTCGACCTAAATCAGGAGATTGAAGCGCTCAT
This sequence comes from Magnolia officinalis, assembly GCA_021015155.1. Taxonomy (NCBI): domain Eukaryota; kingdom Viridiplantae; phylum Streptophyta; class Magnoliopsida; order Magnoliales; family Magnoliaceae; genus Magnolia; species Magnolia officinalis. Next base: position 40,388,552 of record JAJHSJ010000015.1, read on the forward strand.
TCGTGATGACCATCTTGGAGAATACGTCAGTAACAGAGGAGATCGGATCACGGCAGCAGAGGAACAACCGATCAATAATTAGCCAACCAGAGATATCTGCACCATCTTTAGAGGCCACGGAGGTGGAGGTGACTCGAACCATTCTCGGAAAGTACATACAAGGATCATCAGTCGCCCTGAGGAAGAAGTCTTGCTTTTGGGGGGACCTTCAAAAGAGAAAGAGGTGAAAAAATATAACGTAACCTTCACCGAAGAAGATGCCCAAGGTATCCACCACCCTCACGACGATGCAATGGTAATCTCACTAACCATAGCCAATCGAAAGGTATTTTGGATCATTGTCGACATTGTATCATCAGTAGATGTGCTCTTTGCCCAAGCCTTCGGGAAGATGGGAGTTGGTCGGTCCCTGCTCCGACCTGTTAAAACTCCATTGCTTGGTTTCTCAGGCGGACAGGTCATGTCCATGGGAGCCATCTAGCTCCCCCTCTCAGCCGGAGACAGATAGTACGAGACCACCGTGATGGTCAACTTCCTTGTAGTCAACCAAGCATCTGTCTACAATGCTATTCTTGGACGACCATCTCTGAACCTCCTACGAGTAGTGGTGTCAACCTACCACCTGGTAATGAAATTCCCAACTAATCAAGGCATTTGGACAGTTAAAGGCAACCAACATGACGCTCGGTAGTGCTACGCGATGTCACTAAAAACCCCACATAAGGTAATGACTATTGCTTCCTTGGATCTGCATGAGGAGTTCGAGGAAAGAGGTCGACCTATGGAAGATCTCATTTCGATCCCATTGGACGAATCTGACCCATCCAGAACCATTTAAATTGGGTCGTTCTTAACCACATCTTTGTGAGATAACATAATGGCACTCCTTCGATGTTATGCAGACATCTTTGCATGGTCGTACAAAGACATGTCAGGCATTGACTCCAAAGACAATGTGCATTGACTGAATGCCGACCCTGCTCATTGGCCGATCTGACTGAAACGACGTGCTCTCGGTCCCGAGAGATACGTAGTTATAGGAGAAGAAGTCAACAAGCTCCTCAAAGCTAGATTCATTGAGGAGGTATATTATCCGGATTGGATAGCCAACATAGTCCTGGTGAAGAAGGCCAACGGAAAATGATAGGTCTGTGTAGACTACATAGACCTGAATAAGGCCTGACCTAAGGACAATTTTCCTCTCCCCCGGATCGACCAATTAGTCGATAGCATGGCAGGACATGAATTGCTCAGTTTTCTGGATGTTTATTCTGGTTGTAATCAAATTGTAATGCATCCTCATGATAAAAAAAAACCACCTTTGTCACTGATAAATGTCTTTATTGCTACCGAGTCATGTCATTTGGGTTGAAAAATGCTGGCGCCACTTATCAGCGATTGGTCAACAAAATGTTCGTTTGACAAATAAGGCGGATAATAGAGGTTTATATCGATGACATGCTCGTCAAGAGCATCAAAACCACAGACCATGTGGCCGACCTAGAGGAAATGTTCCTTATCCTTCGCAAATACCGAATGAAATTAAACCCGAGCAAATGTACCTTTGGTGTTAGCTCAGGAAAATTCCTCAGTTTCCTAGTCAACCAGCGAGGGATCGAGGCAAATCCCAAGAAGATTAAAGCCCTCCTTGATATGCAATCACTAAAGACGATCAAAAATATACAGATACTCACTGAAAGAATAGTGGCCCTCAATTGCTTCGTGTCCTGAGCTATAGACAAGTGTCTCCCCTTTTTCAAACAGTTGAAGGGGAAATAAGTGGTAGATTGGACAGAAGAATGCAAGGCATCCTTCCAACAGCTCAAGCAGTATCTAGGGTCGCCACCGTTGCTTTCTAAACCCAAGCTAGGCGAATCTCTACTACTATACTTGGTCGTCTTCGACGCTGCAGTTAGCTCAGCCTTGATTAGAGAACATGAGGGGAAGTAATTCCCAGTCTACTACGTCAGCAAAGCTTTAGTCCTAGCAGAGACGAGATATCCTACCTTGGAGAAATTAGCTCTGGCCTTGGTCATCTCCTCCCGACGCATACAGCCATATTTTTAGGCCCACATTATAGTGGTCCTGATCGATCAACCACTACGTCAAATACTCCAAAAGATCGAATCTTCGGGAAGACTGACCAAATGGGCGATTGAGCTAAGCGAATTCGATATCAAGTATCAACCTCAGACCGCCATCAAAGGCCAAGCAGTAGTAGACTTTCTCATAGAGCTACCTTTAATTCCCGAGCAAACACCGAACTCACCCAGGGCGGGGCTCGTATCGGACAATGCACCTGACCAACAAACTGTCGAAATGTCCAACTCCTAAGTCCATCCCAACCCACCCAAGTGGATGCTTTATGTTGACGACTCCTCTAATTCTAAGGTAAGCGGGGCCGGGATGGTCCTGAAAACCCTAGACTCTACGTGTATGCAATATGCCTTAAGATTTGGATTTCAAACCTCCAACAATACAGCGGAATATGAGGCCTTGCTCGTCGGACTCCGATTGACAGCTAACATGGGGGCTCAACATCTCGAGATCTTCAGTGACTCACAGTTGGTTGTCAATCAAATAGCTGATGCCTATCAGGCCAAGAAAGAACGTATGAAAGCATATCTTCGGAAGGCCAAATAATTTATCAAAAATTTTTAGAAATGCAGTGTTGCCCTGATTCCACGGGCTGAGAATTCAAAAGCTGACATGTTGGTGAAGCTCACTACAGTGGATGAAGATGACATCTCAAGATCCATTCTGATTGGGTTCCTGGCGAAACCAAGCATCAATCAGGCCGACCTCACGGACGTTCTTCCGATTAGCTCGGAATCAACCTGGATGGATCCAATTATCAAATATCTCAAGAATGGCGAGCTACCTGAAAATCGAACAGAAGCACAACAACTAAAAGTTAAAACTGCCCGATATACTATTCTCAACGACATACTCTAAAAGAAAGGATTCTACCTTCCTTACTTGAGATGCATCCAACCAGAAGAAGCAGAGAATGTCATAAGGGAGATCCATGAGGGAATCAGTGGGAACCACTCTGGAGGACAAGCATTAGTACATAAGGTAATTCGACAGGGTTATTACTGGTTGACCATCCAACATGATGCACGGAAGTTTGTTCAGAAATGTGACAAGTGCTAATGTTTCACGAATGTACCTTGGCAACTACCTGAAGAGCTCACACTTATGGCTAGACCATGGCCATTTTCTCAGTGGGGGATCGACATCATCGGTCCACTCCCCATCGGTAAAGGTCAAACTAAGTTCGTCGTAGTGGCAGTCGACTACTTCACTAAGTGGGCAGAAGCAGAACCGCTGGCAAAGATAACAGAGCAAAGGATCACTGACTTTGTTTAGAAGAATATCATATGCAGGTTCGGGATTCCTCGGACCATCATCTCTGATAACAGTAAGCAATTCGATAATAAACAGTATCAGGAGATGTGCAAGAATCCTAGCATTCACAACGTCTACTCATCGCCCCGACATCCACAAGCGAATGGGCAGGTTGAAGCAGTTAACAAGATCATCAAGCATCATCTCCGGACTAAACTCGAAAATGCTAAAGGAGAGTGGGCCGAGGAACTCCCTAAAGTCCTCTAGGCATATCGAACTACAGTTCGAACAGATATCGGAGAGACCTCTTTCTCTCTAGCGTATGGAGCAGAGGCAGTCAGTCCTGTGGAGATCAGACTACATACCACCCGGACGAACTCATTCTATGAATAAGCCAATACAGAGCTTATGGCCCTCAGTCTCGATCTTCTCGAAGAACAACGAGAACAAGCTCAGGTTTGAATTATTGTCAGCCAACAACAGGTGTCACGCTTCTATGATACTCGGGTTAAGGTCAGAAGGTTCCAGGTCGAAGATTTAGTTCTCCAAAAGACATTCCAGAATGCTAAGGAGATAGGATCGGGGACCTTGGGTCCAAATTGGGAAGGACCTTATGTAACATTAAGCACGAACCGACATGTTTCGTACACTACGCTAAAATAGCGAAAAAAGGACGGTCCAAAACCGTCTCAAATGACCAAAAAGGATGATCATGGACCGTCGCATGGGCCGTCAAATTTTGACGTGTCGTATTACTTAAAGGACGGTTGAAAACCGTCATTCTTATTGACGAAAAAAGGACGGTCATGGACCGACTCTTATGAGCCTTCAAAGGACGGCCATGAACCGTCCTTAAAAAGGACTGTCATGAACCGTCTCTTATGAGCCTTCAAAGGACGGCCATGGATCGTCCTTTAAAAGGACTGTCATGGACCGTCCTTTATAAGGACTGCTATGGATCGTCTCTTATGAGTCTTTAAAGGACGGTCATGGACTGTCCTTAAAAAAGACTGCTATGGACCGTCCTTTAAAAGGACGGCTATAAACAGTCTCTTCTGAGCCTTCAAAGGACGATTATGGACCGTCCTTAAAAAGGACTGCTATCAACCGTCTCTTATGACCCTTAAAAGGACATTTTTCAAATTTGAGACAGTCAATATACACCTGTTACAATAGATTTCATCGTATTCTTCTTGATATACACCTGTTATATAATATATTTCATCATATTCACATTCACATCAATCTAAACCCAAACTACGTAAATCCATCCAAACATAAACTAAATTCATCCAAACATAAACTACATCCATCCAAACACAAACAATCTTATCCACATTACATTCATCCACGCATAAATACATATAAGTTTAACATCATAAATAAAAAAGGAAAAAAATCAGCAACAATTTTCTTTTTGCATCTTTCATCTAATAAAAAAATATTCAACCAACAAAACATTAAATTCAGAATCATGAAGAATTGCAGAAATTTCTTCAAAAAAAGTGGGCACTTATTAAAAATAAAACTGATCATTAAAATAAAACTAATGCAAGCAAATAATGCAAAAGTGTTTCAATTCAAGTTAATAGAAACAACAACAAAAATTAAAGCTTTGTAAAAAGGGGCATGTGTTAAAAGGGTTACATTCTTATTTGTTGCCATGTGATTGGGCTACATTATTACAGCAATCAGGTTCGGGTTCGGGATCGGGTTTAGGTTTGGGTTTTCAAGTTTGGGTTTAGGTTTAGGTTAGGGAGTTGAGATTAGGATTAGGTGTAGGCCTAGGTTTAGGGATTTGAGAATACATTTAGGTTTTAGGTTTAGGTTTAGGTTTAGGTTTTAGGTTATAGGTTTAGGTTTAAGTTTAGGTTTTAGGTTTAGGTTAAGGTTAGGTAATAGGTTATAAGTTTAGGTTATAGGTTATAGGTTAAGGTTTAGGTTATAGGTTTTGGTTTTGGTTTAGGTTAAGGTTTAGGTTTAGGTTATAGGTTATAGTATATAGGTTATAGCTTTAGGGAATTGAGAATAGGTTAAGGTTAAGGTTTAGGTTTAGGAAATCGGGTTCGGGTTCGGGATCGGGTTTAGGTTTGGGTTTTCAAGTTTAGGTTTAAGTTTAGGTTAGGGAGTTGAGATTAGGATTAGGTGTAGGTTTAGGTTTAAGGATTTGAGAATACATTTTGGTTTTAGGTTTAGGTTTAGGTTTTAGGCTTAGGTTTAGGTTATAAGTACAGGTTATAGGTTTAGGTTTAGGTTAGGTTATAGGTTAAGGTATAGGTTTAAGAAATCGGGTTCGGGTTCAAGATCGGGTTTAGGTTTGGGTTTTCAAGTTTAGGTTAGGGAGTTGAGATTAGGATTAGGTGTAGGTTTAGGTTTAGGGATTTGAGAATACATTTAAGTTTAGGTTATAGGTTATAGGTTAAGGTTTAGGTTTTAGGTTTAGGTTAAGGTTAGGTTATAGGTTATAAGTTTAGGTTATAGGTTATAGGTTTTAGTTTAGGTTAAGGTTATAGGTTTAGGTTTAGGTTATAAGCTATAGGTTTAGGGAATTGAGAATAGGTTAAGGTTTAGGTTTAGGAAATTGGGTTTGGGTTCGGGATCGGTTTAGGTTTGGGTTTTCAAGTTTAGGTTTAGGTTTAGGTTAGGGAGTTGAGATTAGGATTAGGTGTAAGTTTAGGTTTAGGGATTTGAGAATACATTTAGATTATAGGTTTAGGTTTAGGTTATAGGTTAAAGTTTAGGTTTAGGTTATAAGCTATAGGTTTAGGGAATTGAGAATAGGTTAAGGTTTAGGTTTACGAAATCGGGTTCGTGTTCGGGATCGGATTTAGGTTTGGGTTTTCAAGTTTAGGTTTCGGTTTAGGTTAGGGAGTTGAGATTAGGATTATGTGTAGGTTTAGGTTTAAGGATTTGGGAATTCATTTAGGATTTAGGTTTGGGAATTCATTTAGGATTTAGGTTTAGGTTTAGGTTATAGGTTATAGGTTTAGGTTTAGGTTTAGGTTATAAGCTATAGGTTTAGGGAATTGAGAATAGGTTAAGGTTTAGGTTTAGGAAATCAGGTTCGGGTTCGTGATCGGGTTTAAGTTTGGGTTTTCAAGTTTAGGTTTAGGTTTAGGTTAGGGAGTTGAGATTAGAAATAGGTGTAGGTTTAGGTTTAGGGATTTGAGAATACATTTAGGTTTTAGGTTTAGGTTTAGGTTATAGGTTTAGGTTTAGGTTATAAGCTATAGGTTTAGGGAATGGAGAATAGGTTAACGTTTAGGTTTAGGAAATCGGGTTCGGGTTCGGGATCGGGTTAAGGTTTGGGTTTTCAAGTTTAGGTTTAGGTTTATGTTAAGGAGTTGAGATTATGATTAGGTATAGGTTTAGGTTTAGGGATTTGAGAATACATTTAGGTTTTAGGTTTAGGTTTAGGTTTTAGGTTATAGGTTAAGGTTTAGGTTTTAGGTTTTAGGTTAAGGTTAGGTTATAGGTTAGAAGTTTAGCTTATAGGTTATAGGTTAAGGTTTTAGGTCATAGGTTTTGGTTTTGGTTTAGGTTTAGGTTTAGGTTAAGGTTTAGGTTTAGGTTATAAGCTATAGGTTTAGGGAATTGAGAATAGGTTAAGGTTTAGGTTTATGAAATCGGGTTCGGGTTCGGGATCCGGTTTAGGTTTGGGTTTTCAAGTTTAGGTTTTGGTTTAGGTTAGGGAGTTGAGATTAGGATTATGTGTAGGTTTAGGTTTAAGGATTTGAGAATACATTTAGGATTTAGGTTTAGGTTTAGGTCATAGGTTATAGGTTTAGGTTTAGGTTTAGGTTATAAGCTATAGGTTTAAGGAATTGAGAATAGGTTAAGGTTTAGGTTTAGAAAATCGGGTTCGGGTTCGTGATCAGGTTTATGTTTGGGTTTTCAAGTTTAGGTTTAGGTTTAGGTTAGGGAGTTGAGATTAGAAATAGGTGTAGGTTTAGGTTTAGGGATTTGAGAATACATTTAGGTTTTAGGTTTAGGTTTAGGTTTAGGTTATAAGCTATATGTTTAGGGAATTGAGAATAGGTTAACGTTTAGGTTTAGGAAATCGGGTTCGGGTTCGGGATCGGGTTAAGGTTTGGGTTTTCAAGTTTAGGTTTAGGTTTATGGAAGGTGAGTTGAGATTATGATTAGGTTAGGTTTAGGTTTAGGGATTTGAGAATACATTTAGGTTTTAGGTTTAGGTTTAGGTTTTAGGTTATAGGTTAGTTATATTTAGGTTTTAGGTTTAGGTTAAGGTTAGGTTATAGGTTATAAGTTTAGGTTATAGGTTATAGGTTAAGGTTTTTAGGTCATAGGTTTTGGTTTTGGTTTAGGTTTAGGTTTAGGTTAAGGTTTAGGTTTAGGTTATAAGCTATAGGTTTAGGGAATTGAGAATAGGTTAAGGTTTAGGTTTAGGAAATCGGGTTCGGGCTTGGGATCGGGTTTAGGTTTGGGTTTTCAAGTTTAGGTTTAGGTATAGGTTAGGGAGTTGAGATTAGGATTAGGTGTAAGTTTAGGTTTAGGGATTTGAGAATACATTTAGATTATAGGTTTAGGTTTAGGTATAGGTTAAAGTTTAGGTTTAGGTTATAAGCTATAGGTTTAGGGAATTGAGAATAGGTTAAGGTTTAGGTTTACGAAATCGGGTTCAGGTTCGGGATCGGGTTTAGGTTGGGTTTTCAAGTTTAGGTTTAGGTTTAGGTTAGGGAGTTGAGATTAGGATTATGTGTAGGTTTAGGTTTAAGGATTTGAGAATTCATTTAGGATTTAGGTTTAGGTTTAGGTTATAGGTTATAGGTTTAGGTTTAGGTTTAGGTTATAAGCTATAGGTTTAGGGAATTGAGAATAGGTTAAGGTTTAGGTTTAGGAAATCAGGTTCGGGTTCGTGATCGGGTTTAAGTTTGGGTTTTCAAGTTTAGGTTTAGGTTTAGGTTAGGGAGTTGAGATTAGAAATAGGTGTAGGTTTAGGTTTAGGGATTTGAGAATACATTTAGGTTTTAGGTTTAGGTTTAGGTTATAGGTTTAGGTTTAGGTTATAAGCTATAGGTTTAGGGAATTGAGAATAGGTTAACGTTTAGGTTTAGGAAATCGGGTTCGGGTTCGGGATCGGGTTAAGGTTTGGGTTTTCAAGTTTAGGTTTAGGTTTATGTTAAGGAGTTGAGATTATGATTAGGTATAGGTTTAGGTTTAGGGATTTGAGAATACATTTAGGTTTTAGGTTTAGGTTTAGGTTTTAGGTTATAGGTTAAGGTTTAGGTTTTAGGTTTTAGGTTAAGGTTAGGTTATAGGTTAGAAGTTTAGCTTATGGGTTATAGGTTAAGGTTTTAGGTCATAGGTTTTGGTTTTGGTTTAGGTTTAGGTTTAGGTTAAGGTTTAGGTTTAGGTTATAAGCTATAGGTTTAGGGAATTGAGAATAGGTTAAGGTTTAGGTTTACGAAATCGGGTTCGGGTTCGGGATCCGGTTTAGGTTTGGGTTTTCAAGTTTAGGTTTAGGTTTAGGTTAAGGAGTTGAGATTAGGATTATGTGTAGGTTTAGGTTTAAGGATTTGAGAATACATTTAGGATTTAGGTTTAGGTTTAGGTTATAGGTTATAGGTTTAGGTTTAGGTTTAGGTTATAAGCTATAGGTTTAGGGAATTGAGAATAGGTTAAGGTTTAGGTTTAGGAAATCGGGTTCGGGTTCGTGATCAGGTTTAAGTTTGGGTTTTTAAGTTTAGGTTTAGGTTTAGGTTAGGGAGTTGAGATTAGAAATAGGTGTAGGTTTAGGTTTAGGGATTTGAGAATACATTTAGGTTTTAGGTTTAGGTTTAGGTTTAGGTTATAAGCTATATGTTTAGGGAATTGAGAATAGGTTAACGTTTAGGTTTAGGAAATCGGGTTCGGGTTCGGGATCGGGTTAAGGTTTGGGTTTTCAAGTTTAGGTTTAGGTTTATGTTAAGGAGTTGAGATTATGATTAGGTATAGGTTTAGGTTTAGGGATTTGAGAATACATTTAGGTTTTAGGTTTAGGTTTAGGTTTTAGGTTATAGGTTAAGATTTAGGTTTTAGGTTTAGGTTAAGGTTAGGTTATAGGTTATAAGTTTAGGTTATAGGTTATAGGTTAAGGTTTTAGGTCATAGGTTTTGGTTTTGGTTTAGGTTTAGGTTTAGGTTAAGGTTTAGGTTTAGGTTATAAGCTATAGGTTTAGGGAATTGAGAATAGGTTAAGGTTTAGGTTTAGGAAATCGGGTTCGGGCTTGGGATCGGGTTTAGGTTTGGGTTTTCAAGTTTAGGTTTAGGTATAGGTTAGGGAGTTGAGATTAGGATTATGTGTAAGTTTAGGTTTAGGGATTTGAGAATACATTTAGATTATAGGTTTAGGTTTAGGTTATAGGTTAAAGTTTAGGTTTAGGTTATAAGCTATAGGTTTAGGGAATTGAGAATAGGTTAAGGTTTAGGTTTACGAAATCGGGTTCAGGTTCGGGATCGGGTTTAGGTTTGGGTTTTCAAGTTTAGGTTTAGGTTTAGGTTAGGGAGTTGAGATTAGGATTATGTGTAGGTTTAGGTTTAAGGATTTGAGAATTCATTTAGGATTTAGGTTTAGGTTTAGGTTATAGGTTATAGGTTTAGGTTTAGGTTTAGGTTATAAGCTATAGGTTTAGGGAATTGAGAATAGGTTAAGGTTTAGGTTTAGGAAATCAGGTTCGGGTTCGTGATCGGTTTAAGTTTGGGTTTTCAAGTTTAGGTTTAGGTTTAGGTTAGGGAGTTGAGATTAGAAATAGGTGTAGGTTTAGGTTTAGGGATTTGAGAATACATTTAGGTTTTAGGTTTAGGTTTAGGTTATAGGTTTAGGTTTAGGTTATAAGCTATAGGTTTAGGGAATTGAGAATAGGTTAACGTTTAGTTTAGGAAATCGGGTTCGGGTTCGGGATCGGGTTAAGGTTTGGGTTTTCAAGTTTAGGTTTAGGTTTATGTTAAGGAGTTGAGATTATGATTAGGTATAGGTTTAGGTTTAGGGATTGAGAATACATTTAGGTTTTAGGTTTAGGTTTAGGTTTTAGGTTATAGGTTAAGGTTTAGGTTTTAGGTTTTAGGTTAAGGTTAGGTTATAGGTTAGAAGTTTAGCTTATGGGTTATAGGTTAAGGTTTTAGGTCATAGGTTTTGGTTTTGGTTTAGGTTTAGGTTTAGGTTAAGGTTTAGGTTTAGGTTATAAGCTATAGGTTTAGGGAATTGAGAATAGGTTAAGGTTTAGGTTTACGAAATCGGGTTCGGGTTCGGGATCCGGTTTAGGTTTGGGTTTTCAAGTTTAGGTTTAGGTTTAGGTTAGGGAGTTGAGATTAGGATTAGGTGTAGGTTTAGGTTTAGGGATTTGAGAATACATTTAGGTTTTAGGTTTAGGTTTAGGTTATAGGTTATAGGTTTAGGTTTAGGTTTAGGTTATAAGCTATAGGTTTAGGGAATTGAGAATAGGTTAAGGTTTAGGTTTAGGAAATCGGGTTCGGGTTCGGGATCAGGTTTAGGTTTGGGTTTTAAGTTTAGGTTTAGGTTTAGGTTAGGGGGTTGAGATTAGAAATAGGTGTAGGTTTAGGTTTAGGGATTTGAGAATACATTTAGGTTTTAGGTTTAGGTTTAGGTTTAAGTTATAAGCTATATGTTTAGGGAATTGAGAATAGGTTAACGTTTAGGTTTAGGAAATCGGGTTCGGGTTCGGGATCGGGTTAAGGTTTGGGTTTTCAAGTTTAGGTTTAGGTTTATGTTAAGGAGTTGAGATTATGATTAGGTATAGGTTTAGGTTTAGGGATTTGAGAATACATTTAGGTTTTAGGTTTAGGTTTAGGTTTTAGGTTATAGGTTAAGATTTAGGTTTTAGGTTTAGGTTAAGGTTAGGTTATAGGTTATAAGTTTAGGTTATAGGTTATAGGTTAAGGTTTTAGGTCATAGGTTTTGGTTTTGGTTTAGGTTTAGGTTTAGGTTAAGGTTTAGGTTTAGGTTATAAGCTATAGGTTTAGGGAATTGAGAATAGGTTAAGGTTTAGGTTTAGGAAATCGGGTTCGGGCTTGGGATCGGGTTTAGGTTTGGGTTTTCAAGTTTAGGTTTAGGTATAGGTTAGGGAGTTGAGATTAGGATTAGGTGTAGGTTTAGGTTTAGGGATTTGAGAATACATTTAGGTTTTAGGTTTAGGTTTAGGTTATAGGTTATAGGTTTAGGTTAAGGTTTAGGTTTAGGTTTAGGTTTAGGTTATAAGCTATAGGTTTAGGTTATTAAGAATAGGTTAAGGTTTAGGTTTAGGAAATCGGGTTCGGGTTCGGGATTGGGTTTAGGTTTGGGTTTTCAAGTTTATGTTTAGGTTTAGGTTAGGGAGTTGAGATTAGGATTAGGTGTAGGTTTAGGGATTTGAGAATACATTTACGTTTTAGGTTTAGGTTTAGGTTATAGGTTATAGGTTTAGGTTTAGGTTTAGGTTAAGGTTTAGGTTTAAGTTTAGGTTATATGCTACAGGTTTAGGGAATTAGGAATAGGTTAAGGTTTAGGTTTAGCAAATTGGGTTCGGGTTCGGGATCGGGTTTAAGTTTGGGTTTTCAAGTTTAGGTTTAGGTTAGGGAGTTGAGATTAGGATTAGGTGTAGGTTTAGGTTTAGGGATTTGATAATACATTTAGGTTTTAGGTTTAGGTTAAGGTTTTAGGTTATAGGTTAAGGTTTAGGTTTTAGGTTTAGGTTAAGGTTATGTTATAGGTTATAAGTTTATGTTATAGGTTATAGGTTAAGGTTTTAGGTCATAGGTTTTGGTTTAAGTTAAGGTTATAGGTTTAGGTTTAAGTTTAGGTTAAGGTTTAGTTTAGGTTATAAGTTAGAGGTTTAGGGAATTGAGAATAGGTTAAGGTTTAGGTTTAGGAAATCGGGTTCGGGTTCGGGATCGGGTTAAGGTTTGGGTTTTCAAGTTTCGGTTTAGGTTTAGGTTAGGGAGTTGAGATTAGGATTAGGTGTAGGTTTAGGTTTAGGGATTTGAGAATACATTTAGGTTTTAGGTTTCGGTTTAGGTTAAAGGTTATTGGTTATAGGTTTAGGTTTAGGTTAAGGTTTAGGTTTAGGTTTAGGTTTAGGTTTAGGTTATATGCTATAGGTTTAGGGAATTGAGAATAGGTTAAGGAAATCGGGTTTAGGTTCGGGATCGGGTTTACGTTTGGATTTTCAAGTTTAAGTTTAGGTTTAGGTTAGGGAGTTGAGATTAGGATTTGGTGTAGGTTTAGGGATTTGAGATTACATTTAGGTTTTAGGTTTAGGTTTAAGTTATAGGTTATAGGTTTAGGTTTTGGTTTAGGTTAAGGTTATAAGCTATAGGTTTAGGGAATTTAGAATAGGTTAAGGTTTCGGTTTAGTAAATCGGGTTCGGGTTCGGGATCGGGTTTTGGTTTGGGTTTTCAAGTTTAGGTTTAGGTTTAGGTTTAGGTTAGGGAGTTGAGATTAGGATTAGGTGTAGGTTTAGGTTTAGGGATTTGAGAATACGTTAAGGTTTAGGTTTAGGAAATTGGGTTCGGGTTCGAGATCGGGTTTACGTTTGGGTTTTAGGTTTAGGTTTAGGTTATCGGTTATAATTGTAGGTTTAGGTTTAGGTTTTAGGTTTAGGTTATAGGTTTTGGGATTTGAGAATAGGTTTAGGTTATAAGTATAGGTTTAAGTTATAAGTATTTGTTTTATGTTTAGGTTAAGGTTATAGGTTTAGGTTTAGATTTAGGTTAGGTTACATGTTAAGGTTTAGGGAATTGAGTTTAGGTTATAGGTTATAGGTTAAGGTTTTGGTTTAGGTTTTGGTATTTAAGAATAGGTTTAGGTTTAGGTTTTAGGTTTAGGTTATAGGTTTAGGTTAAGGTTAAGGTTTAGGTTTAGGTTATAGGTTTTGGGATTTGAGAATAGGTTTAGGTTATAAGAATAGGTTTAGGTTATAAGTATAGGTTTAGAAATACATTTAGGTTTTATGTTTAGGTTAAGGTTATAGGTTTAGGTTTAAGTTTAGGTTAGGTTATAGGTTAAGGTTTAGGGAATTGAGTTTAGGTTATAGGTTTAGGTTAAGGTTTAGGTTAGAGGTTAAGGTTTAGGTTTAGGTTATAGGTTTTGGGATTTGAGAATAGGTTTAGGTTAGGTGATAAGTGTAGGTTTAGGAAATCGAGATCATACCATAAGCTACAAGATTGGGGCACCATATTATTGAACCTAGTATTATCTACTACATACTAGTAACATACAACCAATATTGGGGCACCATACCATAAGCTACAAGAATTTCATGTCCCCCTAAACAAGGTATCCTCCATTGATAACATATATATATATATATATATATATATTATAAGTTTTTTATTTTCATTTACGCTCCGACGCACATTCGGGTCTGCTCATTTAAATAAAATGGATTATCAAGATCTTTTAAATAAAATCAGGTCCAATTAACAATCTGACCTGGAGGATTCTATTAGTATTGTTGACGGCACCTCGAACCTTGTTTTAAATCCATGTTGCAATCTGTGGCCACTGATGCTATTTGTCTTTCTGTTAAGTTGGCGACGATTTGAGCCTTAGAGACCTTTGCAGCTGCTCTCAGGAAGTGGGCCAACGGCTGACCATACGTATGGGGAAAGGACTGGCTGATCGTGTGGGCATCAGAAGGATCTACAGAAGTGGTGGAATCACCAAATTCTACTCTCACTGTAGTTCCCTGTTCACAATGAAATTATATGATAAAAAGCATGCTATGAAGTGCCATCACAGTGAACGCTGCCTTCTTAGAATGAGTTTTTTCCAAGAAAAGGCTTGAGTGCATATCAAAAGAGATTGATGCATATAGATGTTTAAAAAGAATAGTACAACTCAAAGTTCCTTAAGATGGTCAAAAAGAAAATGGTTCAAATCCAACGGCATTTTCAGACAGTTAAGATCATCCAATCAGTGTGACCTTTGGAGAGGTGCAGGGTGGGTGAGTTGCCAACATTAAGAATTGGTGCCAAATGCATACAGTAGTATAGGGCATTCTCATGTTATCATTTTTCGGCTATTAACTCGTCACCAAAGCAATGAGATGTAAACTTGCAGAACTTAGATATATTTTAAGCTGCTTGTTAAAAAGGAACTGGAATATATATAGTTTAAGCCAAATGGAATCTCAAAAAAAAATAAATGTAAACTTGCACAGCTTAGATATAGTTTAAGCAACTTGGATGAACAGCTTGGTCATGCATATGTGTAAACTCTCTCATCAATTGCCTGAAATGTGCAAGCAGCATCACCTATAAAATCTAGAGAGTACAAATTAAATATCTGGTTAAAGCCTAAAAATGATGTGCAATTATTCATAGTAAAGTAATTCATCAACAAAATAGAAATACATAAATGCAAAAACTGTGATGATGCACTCATTGCTTGGCCCCACCACAAAGAACACCTGATGCAAAAATTAGACCAATCCCCTCATCATGTGGACCACAAAAAACAATGGACAACCGCCAAATTGGTCCTATGTACAAGTATGACCGCTTGATGAGTGGATAATTCGGACTTTTGCACCAAGTGATCTTCATGGTGGGGCAAACCAATTGGATGGATTGGAGGTCATACAGACTTACACAGACAATAAGTAGGCAATTATGCACCACCTGGATGATAATACAATGTTTCAACTGGCTGCATGTGAGACCACACAAACACAAGTTGGTAGACATCGTATGGCAAGATTACTGAAAAGTAGCCATTGGAACCAAGCAGTAATGCCCTATGATCGGAACTCAAGCTTTGTGAACTAAAGCCAACGACTCCATCACCATCAATTTTTCTTTTAAAACCCATTTGGACCCCAAGGAAACTCTTATTTTTCACTACATCAATGAAGTTTAAAGCATAACCTATCATCCATAATTACACAGTCCTGACTGAGAATAGAAATGATATGCCATTGGAAGCATAAAAACCTCAAAAGTAGGCAAAAAAATGTTTTTTTTTTTTTTTCTGGTAAGTAACATACTGAAAGATATTGAAACAATCCCTCTAAATGTTAGGACTTCAAATGGACACCCCCTGTTATGTACGAGGCCTGGCATTCAAAATCACAACGTTAAGTAATAGAAAGGCCATGTTAATGTTATGTTACGACCTAACGTATAAAAACATGATCCCAAAATTACCACCTGTTGAAGGTTTAGAATCATTACCATCATTGTTAAGAAGTACTAGCATTGTGGTTACATACCAATGAATTACAAAACATTACCATCATTGTTAAGAAGTACTACTTTTACAATATTTCCATTTAAAAGAGATGCAATAGCCAATAAAGTAAGTTGTAGATTACAACAATATCTAAGTAAGAAATGTGTTAACCACACTTACCTATTGAGAGCATAATCAACACCTGAGGAATCAGCCCCATCAAGTTGAATCCATTTGGTTCAATACCTATGGCTTGAGCTCTTTCTTTATCATGATCGACATCAAATACTGTATCATAGAGCCCTGTTAGAAAAACAACACAATTTTGTTTCTCAGCTGTTTTGTCTTCCTTGTTATCTTGTAAAATATAAGTATAGAAGAAATTTGCTTCATAAGACATCCTTGATAAATGGGTTACAGATAATCTAAGTGGATATAAGAAGTAGCATTAAGGAGCTGATGCATTTGCAAGAGGATATTTAAATGTTTATAATGAAGACAAGCAGGAATGGGTGCCTATTCTCCAAGAGAACTCATGAATGTTCATTGTATGAACTATCATCCAAGAAGACACATTTCACCCAAGAAAAGAAAAGAAAAAAAAAAACAGAGAAAATGCTTGCCCTAATTCTACACTCTTGCCAAAATTCTTTAAAAAACAAACGCAAACACAAACACAAACACAAGACAACACAAAAAAGATAGACCCCCCCCCCCCCCAAAGGGTTTGAATTTGCATTCTCTTCCTCTCTCGGTTTAGTTTAAATCTTGATCTAAACAAGAGGCTAGTCATTATAGTGCCAACCAGTCAAATGGCCATGATAATTTACAGCAGTAAGCCAATTATTATACAGCCAGCCATCCAAACACTATTTAAATTGATATATGACATAAGAAATCATATTTAGTTAAGGCATTGAGGAATACTAGCTGATATATCAAAAGGTCAAATCCAGCTAAATTTGGGAACAGAGTATCCATGTAATTTCTTTTCGTTCTCCTTGTAGACATCCTAGCCAAAAAAAACTCAGACCACTTTGCTCATCAGGTGGATTATAGTCCATGAGACAAATGGACAACTAATACTGGTTCAAAACTTGATTTAAAACGTATTTAATAAATACCAAAAAAAAAAAAAAAAAAAAAAAAAAAAAAAAAAAGAGTGAAGGTTTAGAAAACACCAGTACACAGAAATGCAATTTAGCAAGTGCCATGAACCATTTTTTATGTGAGAAGAGTAGCTAACCATGAAATGACACATAATGCTTGTAATATAGAACTGGATCAATCCCCAATAAAAGATGGAACTAAAATTCAACAAAAAAGATGGCACCAAAATCAAACTGCAAGAAAAAATAATGGCCAATAGAAATTAAAAACACTCCTTGATGTCCTTCATCTCGCTATACAGCTTTCAAATCCTCACAAGATTGTCACAACAGTTTTAGACTTCTAATTTTTCACTCTTGCAAACCACACATCCTACACTTTCATTATTTAAAAGAAAAAGGTGCTTTCTGGCATATGAGGATTGCAGAATATTATTGATAATTTAAAATGAGCCTTGCTGTGAGCACATGCGTGTGCAATAGAGCTCTAAACGTTGCACATGTGACAACATGGCACATGGGTGCGAGATTTGATCCATCCATCAGGTTGGTCGACCTTTTATTCATTTTCCCAAAAATAAACCTGGTTGAGTTAGCACATAAGCTTCAATATGAGAAACAGGTGGATAGGTTAGAAATTTCAGATCTGTACATTTGTTTTGCTAACTGTGGCCCACCTGAGTAGATATTTTAACCACAGGCAGATGAGGATTCTTGGGCTAGGATATCAACATAGTGGTGTCGTTCTAATGCAAGGATTGGATCTTGGATCTCTCGCACCATGCAAGCACATGTGTGGCATGTACATGAGCATTCTTGCACACATGTGTGGGCTTACCAAAGCTCATTTAGAATAATTGTAAAACTCAAGCAACAAAAACAAACATATAACCACAGGCAGATATTTATTAAAACCAATTAATTTCGGTGAATACCATTTAATTGATAATGACGCAATGGGGTTTTAGCTTGTCAACAAATAATGATTTTAACACAACACATTGATGACCACCTTTGTGTTGTTGTTCATGGTTCCTTAATGAGACCAATGGCTTTGTTCCATTAGACTAGTTGGTCTCATCCAAATGCTTCACAAATGTTTTTCAAACATTAAACTTAAAGAACCCTTGGTTGTTATATAATAACAATCATAAATTCATGTATGCAATATAAACTGCACCCACCTTTACTATGCCCAAGAATAGCACCTATTTCACATTTCAACCCAGAAAAATATACGACCACAACACGTAAATCCTCAGCCTCTCTTCGGTAGTTACCATACTGAAATGAGCCTTCACTTTCCCTGCAAAGAAGAAAATCATCACTTCCTATATACATCTAGTTGAATTAGTAAAAAAGAAAATTGTATAGTTTCAGAATCCCCACAAGGCATCAAGAAACTGAATGAAATATGAAGGCCTGCCTCCAGAAAGATCCATCCAATCATTGCTAAAGGCTGCTTGTAGCCGCATGATGGAATGGTCACCCAGCGCCCCTGTTGTCTTAGTTATGAAACAGTAAAGTGAACAAGCAACATGAACAGATGAATACCCTTGTACACTCCAAAATGTAGATTCCAAAAGTTTAGCCTCATTCACCATTTGGAAAGTTTCTAAAGGTGTGTTCTCATTCTTGTCATTCCATCTGATGTGCCCCACAAGAGCTTTCTTGGACTACTTTTTAGACCCAAGACCTAATCTACATGGTCAAACCTGATGGACCGTTTGGATGCCACTTATACAATGTTGTGGACATTATAGGGATGGAATTTTATAACCTAATGCTATATCATCTCATTTGTTGGAGGTGATTCCACTACATGGGCAGCAAAAATAATGCTTATGAGCAGGGCTGTACATGGATAGCAATATCTGAATGAAGGTTCTTAGAAGGCCTCTTTGAAAACATCCTTTGCCCAAATACCACCTGAAATTCCCAATTACAAAGATCCTCAAGATCCCTAAAATTCTAAAATTCCCAAATCCCTAATTTGTAATATCAGAAAATCCTCGATTCGGGGTCCACATTCAAATCTGTAAGCCCTAAAATCCCCAAATCCCTAAATCGGGAATCCAAAAATTACTGAATCCCCCAAATTCGTAAATCAGCATTAAGATTGAGAGAGATTGAGAGAGATTGAGAGAGAGAGAGAGAGAGAGAGAGAGAGAGAGAGAGAGAGAGAGAGAGAGAGAGAGAGAGAGAGAGAGAGAGAGAGAGAGAGAGATACCTCGAGTTTGTGAACGAATCTTCAACCGAGCTTCAGAGAGAGAGACAGGGCATGCGTGGGTAGGGAGGGCGTCGTTTCGGCTCCCTCCCTTCTTTGGATCAAACACAGAGAGAGAGGTTAGGGGGCGGAGAGAGAGAGAGAGAGAGAGAGGGCGGGCAGAGAGAGAGAGAGAGGGAGAGAGAGAGGGTTTGGGTTTTGGGGAGGGGCGGGCGAGAGAGAGAGAGAGAGAGAGAGAGAGAGAGAGAGAGAGAGAGAGAGAGAGGTTTGGGTTCTGGGAGAGGGGCGGGCGCGCGAGAGAGAGACTGGAGGGATTTGGGTTTTGGGAGGGGCGGGGGCGCGCGGGACTTTTAAGCGGAAACGGATTTGGGTTCTGGTGTTCGGTACTCTGTGGGCCCCACCATGATGTTTGTATTTCATGCAGCCATCCATCTAGTTTTCTAGATCATTTTATGGTATTAGAACAAAAATGAGTTATATCCCAATTTCAAGTGGACCACATTACAGGAAACAGTGTTTAATGAATTTTGACCATTAAAACTTTTTTGAGGCCATAAAAGTTTTGGATCAAGCTGATATTTGTTTTTACCCTTCATTTGGGTCTGTGTGACCTAATCAACAAATTGGATGTCAAATAAACAGTACAATGGGCCTTACGAGGATTTTAATTATGGATATCCAATCAATATTATTTTCCTGTGGTGTGGTCCACCTGAGATTTATATTCCTCTCATTTTTGTGGTGAAGCCCTAAAATGATCTTTAAAAACGGATGAACGGAATGGATGATCTTTAAAACCGCTGGTAAAGGCCAGTTTTCTTGTAATGTGTGACCCAGGATTATAAGACCAATGGTATGGTGATCTAGACTATTGATATGATGGGTGTTACTGCAGTTATATTATTAAAATATTCAAGTTGGCAAAATAACAAAATGCCCTTAGGTAATTCGGTAGGCAGATACAGATGTTAGCACGTCTGTATCTGGCCCACTTAGAAGTTAGGTAATTGGGTAATCAAGTAAAATTTATAAATAAGGAAAAATCAGGCAAAAAGTCTAATGTAGAGATGAACGTGATGAGGTCGATCACTATCTTCCTCAAGGATAACTACTCTGAATCTATAGAGCTTCTTTGAACTCCACACAAAAATTCCTCGAATACACGATAAAAAAATAGGAAAGAATAGAAATAAACTATAATAAATTCAAAGTTTTATCTATAGATGATAAAAATGAATTAACAACCCTCTAAATAGTGATACCAAACCTTGGAAGAAGTTTCAGAATCAAACTCTAACTCAAACTCCCTAAAATTTGTGACTTACTATAAATAATAAACTTACTATTTATACATGGTCGTGATTCCTATTAGACTTCATGGTTTTCGGCCAAAAATAGTAAGTGTCCTATTTGACTTAACCATGTTTATTCTCCTAATTTTTCTAAGAACTTTTCATGTTGGACACAACTCCTAAAACTCAATGGATCAAAAGTTATGATCGAACTAAAACTTACCATAGTAAAAACGGAATTAAAAATGGATTTTCGACCATCAATCTAATGGAATCTCACAAATTCGGCATGGGAAACCCAACCTAGCCAGGTTGGTTGGCTAAAATAACTTCTCATACCCCAAAATCATATATGGTATGTTGAGTAACTCATTCCAATTTGGGAGATACACCTGTTGTAAGGTTCTGACGGTCTGGATCACCTCCACCTCTGTTAGGGCCTTCTCTGGTCCATCTTGGACATAAAAGTGTCCGCGACCCACTCTACATCGGTCTCCCCCACTTCAAAAGAACTCATCCTCAAGTTCTCATCCCGCTTCGGTTCATGATATTCGGTCAGGTCCACAATGTTAAAAGTACGCGAGATCTCCATGTCATCCGAAAGATCAACAATGTAAGCATTGTCATTGATCTTACGGAGGATCGATACCAGTCCAATCTTCTTGTTCTTCAACTTGTTGTAAGTCCGGTCGAAAATCTCTCATTGCGTAGATGAACCATATATAATTTGGTCGCCTATGTCGAACACCTTTTGTCGCTGATAGGTTGTGTTTCGCGTAATGATACCCGGATCAAAAGTTATGGTCAATTTATGGTTCACCTTCTTGTAGTCAAACTATGTTAGGAATGTATCAGTGCCCCGTCCTACGTCAAACCCCTCTACTTGGAAAACAAAAAAACTTGTCCTCGAGTTACTCAAGGGACTTCGCTTATTGTAATCAAATAATTTCTAACACCGATGTTTTTAGCCTTTTCCTTATACTTTGTATTAAGCTCTTGAGCTGACACAATACATGTGCGCATGCTCTCCTTGACTTGACTAGTATAGATCAGTTTTTTTACTTGTTCTTGTAAAATCTTACATCTTTTCTAATAATGTGGACAATTAGGCAGACTTGTACCTAAGACAAGGTCAATTTAGTTTTGTATATCTCATATGAGAGGCAATTTATTAGGGAGTTCATTGAACATAATCGTCTTAAACTCCTACAACACTGGTTTCAAATCCTCTATGATATTCATAGGCTCCATACAATTTTCCTTTTCAACTAATCATCTACATCTCTTGTCTCCTCAAATTATTTAATGAAATCATGTTTGGCTATGACAGATTGTTCCTCAACTTTAGAAGTCTTAAGTTGGTTTTTCATTCCCATAGGGACGAGGATAATCTTTTTACTATCTTTAATAAATATAAATACTTTATCTTGACTTCTATGCGTAGCATCAATATTATATTGCCATGGTCGACCAACTAACATGTGAAAAGCTTTCATGTCAACTACGTCACACATTACTTCGTCCTTATAATATTAACTAATGGAAAAGGATATACAAGATCATTTGGTTATCTCTATTTTGTTAACCTCCTTATCCATCTGATCGTTACGGAGATGGGTGCCCTTACATGGTCGACTGACTCTACCGGTGAAAAGGTTCCATTTTTCCAAAAGTTAACAAATCCCTAAATCACCGTTCATAGGATTTTGGTTCATATCTTCGTTATTTGTCATCGGTCCAAGGCGAGTCCTCACACTGATACCAAACTGATGCAGAGATGAACGTGATGAGGTCGATCACCGTCTTTTCCAAGGATAGCTACTCCGAATCCATGGAGCTTCTCGGGACTCGTCACAGAGATTCCTTGAATTCATGAGGAAAAAATAGGAAAGAGTTGAAATAAATTCTAATAAATTCAAATTTTCATTGATAGATGATAAAAAGTGAATTTACAACCCTTTATATAGTTATACCCAACCTTAGAAGAAGTTTTGAAATCAAACTCCAACTCAAGCTCCCTCAATTCGTGACTTACTATAAATAATAAACTTACTATTTATAGACTGTCATGATTCCTTCTAGACTTCATGGTTTTCGGCCAAAAATAGTAAGTGTCCTATTTGGCTTAACCATATTATTCTCCTAATTTTTCTAAGCACTTTACATGTTGGACACAACTCCTAAGACTTAATGGATCAAAAGTTACGATTGAACTAAAACTTACTATAAATAGTTAAAATGGAATTAAAAATGAATTTTCGATCATTGATCTGATGGAATCTCACAAATTCGGCATGGGCAACCCGGAAGAGCCGGGTTGGTTGGCTAAAGTAGCATTTCTTACCCCAAAATCATATATGGCACGTCGAGTAACCCATTCCAGTTTGTGAGGTATGCCTGTTGTAAAGTTCTGACGGTGTGGATTACCTCCATTCCACTTCCAATCGTGCCTTCTCTAGTCCATCCTGGGCATGAAAGTGTCCTCAACCCGCTCTACATCAAAGTCCCACATTCAAATGTCATTTTCTCGGGTTGAAAAATATATCAAATGATCGGGTAAATAGATATCCATTGTCAGATTGGCACACATGGTATGATATTATATCATACTTTATAATATGATATTATATTAATAATTAAAGTGTGAGAGAGGGAGGGAGAGTACAAAATAAGATAACCGACTCAATTATAAATTAGACATTATCCTATTGGTTCCCAAATCATTTTCATTATTAAAATGGCCTATGGAAAACTCTTCTAGTTCACTACAGGAATCATTCCATTATCCCCAACACCCATCCGTCAACCTTTCTTCAGGGCTTTATTTTGATAATTAAACGGTATTAGGTATCTGCAGATCAAGTTACAAGTTGACTATCCTAGCTCTATCACAATTTATGGCGCCACCTAATTTTTTTATTTGTACCTGCAGATCAAGGTAGAAGTTGACTATCCTAGCTCTATCACAATTTATGGCCACGTTCTAAAAGTCGGTATCAAGAGACAGAAGGGATACAAAATGATATGAACATGTGTTGTATCGGATAGTATTTGATCGTTATCGCAGGATATGGGTCCTATCGAATATATGGGCTTGTATCACTCATATTGGCCAAAATTATTTTTGGTACAATGAACTTTGAAAAATTATAATAATAAATCAGCATGTGTTTAATGGTGTATCAGAATTTTTTTTATTGGTGAAAACAATGCCGATGGTTTTGACCTACAATTGAAAACAAATCAAGAATGATTTGGTGGATTAAAACCCACTACATTGAAATACATTTTTTTAAGAAAAGGATGAAAAGGAAAAAAATAAATATATGGTTTACCCCATTTTCTAGCTTTTCCCAAAAATGGTCAAAATGGTCTTATTCCAATTGGATTTGTTGAGTCCACTCAAATATTATGTATAGGCAGATCTAGTATAAAATGAGTTTCTAATCTTCCTTATATTTGAATTAAATGAAAAAGGTTAAAAAATGAGACAAACTTGGAATAATCTTTTTTAAAGGTCCTTTATCAGCCGTATAAACATCAGCCAGATACAACCCATTTGTTGAATGGCTGGATTCACCCCCATATCGCATAGGGGCGTGGCAGTACACTTATGGTACAGCTACAAAGGTTATATCATAGTTTTTTTTTTTCTAAAACCATGCTTTATGGCTCTCAAGTGCTTGTTGGGCCATGCTTTGGGCCCATTAGATGGCCTTAAAATGTAGATGATGCTCTAAAATATAAGACTTCTGATGCTGGACTTTGCAACACTGCTAGAGTTGTTTATGTTAATATTTAACATTTATTATTATTATTATTATTATTATTATTATTATTATTTGGTAAACCCATAAGGAGTATGCATTAAGATAAATAAAGAGGTCCAAAGGTTGACTATTTACAATAGAGGTTTGGGGACCTTACCATTCCTGATATTGAGGTCGGGTCTATTTGATTCCATTGGGAAATGAGGTGAAACTACTTAGGCCAGAAAACCTGTTTTGGTTGCAGATGTTACAAAATTTTGTTGGGAAACCATGGAAGCACACAGAGATGAATTTAGGAGAGTAATCTAATTGTACAAACCAAGCAACAAGAGAACACAATGAATTTAACGTGGAAAAACCCTTGCAGGAAAAAACCATGACACAAAGGGACAAATAATCACTATGAAAGCAGAAATTACAAAGAAAAAGAGCTTACCCAAAATTACGACACATCACCTTCGCTCGTACCTTCTTTAGATATGGCTGTATTGGCCTCCCAAGAAGAAGCCTTAGAATTCTCTTTCTTCGATTTAGGATTTGTGCAATCCTTCTTCATGTGTCCAGTCATCCCACAGTTCTAGCACTTTAACTTGCATTTGCCCTTACCCTTGGATTTGGATCTCGACTGAGAAGATCTTGCATCTCGATCGGTTTCTGGACTCTTGTAAGCAGTGCATCGGTAAATGCCCCTATGCTACCATTTTTCTTTCTCATAGCCTTTCCCTAAAGGGTTGATATTAGGGTTGTACACGAACCGAGTTAGCTCGGTTAGCTCACTCGACTCGACTAAAAAAAGCTCAATTTGACTCGATTCGAAACTGAGTTTAAGCCGAGTTGAGCTAAGTTTTTAAGCTCGAAAAATTTTCGAACCAAGTTCGAGCTTGCCCGAGCTCGACTTGACTTGAATCGAACCACAACTCGAATCAAACTCGGATCGAACTAGTTCGGTGACTCAGTTACTTTGATATTGATGTTGCTCACCAAGTGTTTGTTGAAATGACTCAACAAAGTGTCGGCTGGTAGCAAGGAAGGTATGTATATGAAACAAATACCAATTTTTCTTGATTTTGATGTTGCCTACAAGGTGTTTGATGAAATAACTGTAAACAACTAGTACTATTTTACATACACTAAGAAATTGAAAGTGCACTCCAAGCGTTTGTGAAAATGCCACACAGGCTCGATCTTAGCTCGAACTGGCCTGAGTTGCTGACTGAACCGAACCGAGCTGGCCAGTTAGGCTCGATGACCGAGCTGAGCCGAGTTCAAGTTATGGTCAACTAGTGGCCGAACCGAGTCGAGCTGTGTCAAGCTCGACTTGGTTTGACTGGTGTACACCTTTAGCCGAGATAATGGTGTCTACACTCAGGGACGTATTACTGGTGCACAAGGAGTCCCCGAAAGACTCGTAAGATTCCGGAAGTGAATTCAGTAAAATACATGCCGGATCTTCATCCTTGACCACTTCCTCCATGTCTAGCAATTTGCAGATCAGCTTGTTGAAATTACTAATGTGGGCCTCCACATCTCCACGCCCTCCGCTGTCCTAAAGTTGAACAACTGCAATTTTAAGTATAGGCGATTTTTCAGGGACTTCTTCGCATAGATGTCCTTTAACTTCACCCACAAATCTATTGCGGTCTTCTCCCTCATAACGTTGTAGAGACCCTCATTCGTTAGACACAAACGAATTAAGGATTTAGCCTTCTTATCCAGAGTTTTCCGATCATCATTATTCATAGTCGCACATCGCTCCTCAAGAGCTTCATCCAACCCTTGTTAAGTTAATAGACTAATCATATTAATCTTCCATAACTCAAAATTGTTTTTACCCGAGTACTTCTTAATGTCATACTTTGAACTTCCAGCCATTGATACTTCTTCTCACATATCCAAACCTGCGCCCCAACGATATCACCAATACCACAAATCTAGAAGAGTAATCCAATTGCACAAACAAGCCAAGAGAAACACACAGAACAAGACGAATTTAACATGGAAAAAATCCTTCCAAAGGAAAAAACCTATGGCACAAACGACAAAATCACTATAAAATGAAGCAGAAATTACAAAGAAGAAATATTGCAATTTACCAACCTCGAACAACCTCAAAAACCCTTGCTACACCCTTAAAACCCCTTTAACGAATTAAAAACCCTAATGATACCTCCTAATCCCGATTACACCCTAATATATTTTCTATAGGAGAATCCTAATCAAAATAAAAAACAAATCCCACAAATACACAGCTCTACATAAATCTGCGAAGAAAGTTTTTGAAATTACAGTAATGGGCCGCAATGCTTTAAGTGCAGAATATGGCTGAGCTATAGAATGTAGATTAAGTCCTATAGGGGGTGATTACGACTAATTAAAAATTATGCCAATTTAAAATCCTAATTGCCTAACTTAAACTAATTTACAATTAAACTAAGAAAGGCAATTTAAATTTAAAGGCTTCCAAGCCAATAGAGGGTCCAATCAAATAGGATACTCAAGATAAACAAATTAAGCAATTGGCCATAGCAGAGTGAACATGTGTGTATAGAATATGCTACCTATCAATCCTAGACATTAATCTAATCATGCATACATAATTAAGCATTCAAACACATAAGCATAATTAAACATATGCACAAATGACAATCCCAAACACCATCATGTATAGTGGTTCGGCTATGTGCCTACTCCACTCCTGACAGACGCACTCTCTCCTAGTGTGTATCGAATTTCACTATTGGAAGTTTTAAATCAGGTTTACCTTAAACCTTTACATCCCTACACAATGACTCTATAATTTATGCCCTACGAAAGAGCAAGGGTCCTAATCCCGAACCCAATAATTTAGACCACACAAGCCAAGGTCCTGATCCCGAACCTAGATTTAGGCCACACAGGCCAAGGTCCTAATCCCGAACCTGGATTTAGGGCACACAGACTAAGGTCTTAATCCAGAACCTAGATTTATGCCCTACAGAAGAGCAAAGGTCCTACAAAAGAACCTAGGTGAGTTTGGGACACATACTCTTAAACTCTAACCAGCACAAGGAATGAGTACAAAATGGACCTTCCACTTGACACTTACTTGTTGAATTGAGTCCCTTTTGTAGCTCCTCTTGAGTTGCTTGATCTTCACTCTTTCGTGCTTCAATCAGCTCCCCTATACTCCCCAGATCATGTTGTCACTGCTTCGCCAAGGCTTCAACTCCACGATCAATCTCCTTGTATTTGATATGTCTTCAAGATGACCAAGGTGATGTGAGTGGGTAGAATCTCCTGCAACTAATGGGTAGCTGTTTATCATAGGGGATTCAACTAGATAGGTCTCTTGGAAGAGTTGGACAATTATTTACCAAGAATGCTTAAGTCCAATCTCTAGAAAATTGAGGAGTTCAAGCACATCTCAATGTTGAGGTTGTAATCCTTATTAGAGTTGTAATCTAAAGGAGATGGCTTAGAACTCAATGAAATAGAAGCAAGGAATAAAGGGATATGCATATGGAAACATCTTACCTTCTATTGCTCCAAAAACTCATTTAAAATGTCCAAGAAAACGACTGTTTTTATAAAAAGTTCAAGCTCCAACAGTCAAAAAATGGGCAGAAACAGGCTTGTTGATGCCATCGAAGGTCCTTCGATGCCATCGAAGAATCCTTCAATGTCATTAAAGGGTTCCCCGATGCCATCGAAATATCCAGACAAAAATTATGTTTCTTACTAGATATATTTGGATCTCTTCTGATTGTATCGACCCACCTTCGATTCCATCGAACATCATACTTTGATACCATCGAAGTGGCTTCAATGCCATTAAAAGCATCAGGGGAAAATCCAAAAACCTTGCTGGACAAACTAAATGTCAAATCAATGCCATCGAAAGACCCTCGATTCCATCGAGAATTCTAGCATAAAATTCAATTTGATCGCTGGACATCCCTGGCTCTCGATCGATGCCATCGGCCAGGTCTTCAAAGCCATCGAAGACTGTTCGATGGCAGCTCGATGCCATCGAACATCACTTGAAATCTGTTGTTTTGGGCTATCTTATATATACAACAGATTCTCACCTCTTCTAGCATTCTTTATAATGTTTTTCTTAGTCTCCTAAGGCTGGCTGAGGGATGATCAATTAATTTTTGGGTAGTGGGTCAAGATCATCTAGAGTGAATAGGGTTGTTTTGGGGTCAAGGGTTAGGGTCACCAAGGCCACCTATTTACCTGTCTTGGCTGGCCTGAGGCTTCGATTCGCTTGTGTCTTCGGTCTTCACTTTCCAAAGGCTCAACCGACATTATGACACAACAACTCGCATGATTGAAACCTGGGTGCAAAGATGAGTGCACTAATACTTTTAATGGCATCGAATGAACTTCGATGTCATCAAAACTAATCATTTGATTGCATCAAGCCACATAGATAGCATCGAAATAACACTACAATAATCCAGAGACAAACATGATTTTTCGAAAATTCTCGATGCATCGAACCATGTTCGATGGCATCGAACATATCGTTAATGCATCGAAAAAATGCACTGATAGTCCAGTGACCAGTTTGGAGAAAATCTAAAAAATCTTGATGGGATCGAGTACTGTTCGATGTCATCGAAGTTGACAACGAACAGTCTGTCGATGGCATCAACAGGTCCTGTATCTAGCTTGATTTAATACATCAAATACTGTTGCGTAGCACGCCAACAACGTAGTGAGCCTAGATCCAATCTCAGGCCTGACCCACAAACGATAAACATGAAGAAATATAAACTAGAAACGGATCAAAGCAATCCAAACAAACCACAAGACAAGATATACGTGGAAAAACCCCAATCTAGGGTAAAAAACCACGGATGCAAACTTCCACTATGAAGAACGAAGATTACAAGGCAATATACTAACCTCTCTCTTGGAAGTACAGAGAAAATCCCTTACCCACACTTTAGAAATATTTTCCAATATTCACCTTAACCCTAGAATAGCCCTAGGGACCCCAATTTATAGTTTTGGCAACTTCCCTTTCCACATCCCAGTTACGAAAGGACTTGCGACACGAAATCCGCGAAACTTCTTTCTGCATCTCAGTTGTGAAAGGACTTGTGACACGAAATCGCGAAAACCTTTCCGCATCCCAATTGCGAAAGGACTTGCGATACGAAATCCGCGCATGTGGCTCTACTTCTCAACAATCTCCACTTGGAGACACATCGTCATAACCTTTGTCTTCTTCATCTGGAGTGCCACCACCCCCGTCTTCAAGCTTGAAGACCAACAAAGCTGAACAGAGCTTCAGCTTCTCTCGTGTGACCGCCTTGGTCAACATATCCGCAGGATTCTCACTTGTATGAATCTTCTCCAGAGCAATCGATCCATCTTCCAGTAACGAACGTATGAAGTGATATCTAATGGCAATATGCTTGGCCCTTGAATGAAAGGCTGAATTCTTGGCCAAGTGTATTGCACTCTAACTGTCACTGTACAGTTTGCAATCTGCTTGCTTCTTACCCAACTCTTCCATGAAATCTTGCATCCACACCATCTCCTTGCATACTTCTGTAGCCGCAACATATTCTGCTTCTGTCGTACTGATAGATACTACCTTCTGTAACTGAAAGACCCAACTGACTGCAGCACTACCCAGAGTAAAGCATAACCTGTAGCGCTTCTCCTACTGTCAATATCTCCTGCCAAATTTGAATTCACGTGGCCTTGTAGCTTGATTTCCGATCCACTATAGCACAACCCTACATCCTTAGTACCTACCAAATATCTAAGGATCCACTTCACAGCTTCCCAATGTTCCTTCCCGGGGTTGTTCATGAACCTGCTAAAACTCTCATGGCTGAGTAATGTCTGGCCTCGTGTTCACCATAGCATACATGAGACTCCAATAGCTGACGCGTATGGGACTTTAGCCATGTAGTCCCGTTCCTCCTGCGTCTTTGCCCCTTGCTCCTTAGATAGCTTGAAGTGGTTGGGGCTAATGGAGTGCTAACCGGCTTAGCACCTCCTATATTGAATTGGTCAAGTACCTTGGCTATGTACTCTGCCTGTGACAAAACTAGTTTTGTTTTCTCTGTCACGCTTTATCCTCATGCCTAGGATTTGTTTTGCAGCTCCTAAATCCTTTATGGCAAATTCTCTAGACAGTTGTCTTTTGAGATCTGAGATGTTCTTCATGCTTGAACCGGCCACAAGCATATCATCAACGTACAGAAGAAAAATGATGTATGACGTATCAAACATCTTCAAGTAACAACAGTGGTCTGCATGACATCTCCTAAAGTCGTTTCTCGACATGAAACTGTCGAACTTCTTATACCACTGCCTCGGGGCCTGCTTCAGGCCATCTAAACTCTTCTTCAGTCTGCACACCTTGTTCTCCTTTCCTGGTGCCACGTATCCTATCGGCTGATGCATATATATCTCTTCTTCAAGGTCCCCATGAAGAAAGGTTGTCTTAACATCTAGCTGCTCTAGATGTAAGTCCTCTGTAGCTACTATACTTAAGACCATGCGAATCGTAGACATTTTCACCACAGGTGAAAATATTTCAGTGAAATCGATACCTACCATTTGTTGAAACCCTTTCACAAACAGTCTAGCCTTGTACCGTTTCGAACCATCGTGCTCCTCCTTCAATCATAAACCCACTTGTTATGAGGAGCTTTCTTACCCTAGGTAGAGTGACTAGCTCCCATGTACAATTAGACTCAAGAGAGTCCATCTCCTCATCCATGACCTGCTCCCACTTAACCCGTGTATCTGATTGTAATGCCTCTTCAAAACACTCTGGCTCACCATTATCTGTCAGCAGTAGATAATATAAGGAGGGTGAATATCAGACCATGGGTCTCCTCTCCCGAGTAGACCTCCTCACAACCGGTGTATGTGGCTCTGCTTATAATGCCCTGTACATGATCATCTGTGACATTGTTGTAACACCGTGTCCAGTAACTCTTCCAACTCTACGAATTCCTTTTCTTCGGCGTATTTTCCTGCACACTGTCATTATGCATCACTTTTTCATTGAAGACTGCGTCCTTGCTTTTGATGATTTTTCGTTTTCTGCATCCAAAACCTGTAGCCAAAATCATACTGCCCGTAGCCTATAAACGTGCACCTCTTGGACTTTGCATCCATTTATTTCTGTGCTCTGCATCAATGTGACATATGAAGTGCAACTGAACACTCTGAGATGTGCAAGGTTCACTTCTTTCCCAGTCCACACTTCTTCTGGTAACCACCATCCAATGGTGCTGAGGGACTTTTATTGATGAGATATACGCCGGTATTCACAGCATCTGCCCAAAATGTCTTTGGCAACCCTGCATGTAACCTCATGCTCCTGGCGCGCTCAAGGATGGTCCTATTATTAATGCGCTCAGCACACCATTCTGTTACGGTGTACCCGGAATCATTTTTTGATGTTTGATTCCACTCGCTGCGCAATACTCCTCAAACCTCTTGTCACAATACTCCCCCCATTATCAGATCTGAGACATTTACTGTTTTACCCCGTCTCATTTTCTACCATAACTTTTCACTTCTTAAATACATCAAATACATCAGATTTTGCGCTTTAAGAAATAAATCCACAATTTTCTACTAGCATCATCAATAAAGGAAACAAAATAACGTGAGCCACCAAGAGATGATACCTGTGCGGTCTCCACACATCAGTGTGTACAAGCTCCAACAAATGCGTCTTTGGAGCGCGTATCGGTCTTCTTGAAATTTACCCTCTTTCTGCTTGCCATACACCAGTCCTCGTAGAATTCTAAGTTAATAGACTTCAGCCCTGGTAGTTTCCCTTTTGACAATAGCACTTTCATCCCTTTCTCACTCATATGTCCCAACCTCTGATGTCATAACTGGCCATTCACTCCAGTTGATGCGACTGCGAGGAACTATACGATCCTGAAGTCACGTACAAAGTACCTTCTTTCTTGCCTCGAGATATCACCAAGGCACTTTTTGTGATCTTCCAGGAATCACTGGTGAATGTCGTCACATAACCGGTATCGGCCAACTGCCTTACTGAGATCAGATTCCTTCTCAAATCGGTACATGTCTGACATCCTTCAATTTCAACGTTGTTCCGTCTTTCTGAATTATATGAACGTCTCCCTTTCCAACAATACTGCACGGCTCATCATCACCCAGGTAGACTCTCCCGAAGTCACCTGATACATAGTACGCAGAACTTCCTTATATGACAAGTGGCATGAAACGAAGCACCCGAGTCTATAACCCAAGACTCATTCCTCGCATCAAGAGACAAGATCAACGCCTCTGTGTCACTTTCCTCAGATCGATTCACTGAATCTTCCCGCCTTGAGAGCTTCCTTCTTGTTTCTTAAGCGCCCTGCAATCACGTTTCGTGTGCCCCTTCTTGCCGCAATGCCAACACCCATCTTTGTCTTTCAGTCCCTTGGACTTCTTCCTCAATTAGAACGCCCGTGTTTATTGTCTCATTTGTTCAGCGATCTTCCTCTTCCTTTAACGTTTAGAGCATTCCCTGAATCCCCTGAAACTCCTGATGCCTTTCTTTTAGATTCTTCGCTGAGAATTAGACTGGCCACATCATCAAATTTCAGCTTTGTAGACCCTGAAGAATTGCTCACAGCAATCACCAAACCATCTCATCTGTCTGGCAAACTGGATAAGATCAATAATGCTCTGTCCTCATCCTCAAAAATAATGCCAACGGATTCCAACTAGCTTGTGACTATATTGAACTCGTTTAGATGTTTTGCCATGCTCCCACCATCTAACATCTTCATGTTGAATAGTTGTTTCATAAGATAAACCTTGTTGGATGCTGAGGGTTTTTCATACACAGTGGCTAGGGCTTCCATTAATTCTTTTGTCGTTTTTACCTTAGATATATTGAAGGCGACGCTCTTAGACAAAGAGAGTCGGATCATTCCTAAAGCCTTCTTATCCAGTAAAAACCATTCATCATCTGTCATATTTTTTGATTTCTTCTCTTTTCCTCCTAGAGGAATATAGAGGTCCTTCTGATACAGATAATCTTCCATCTGTATCTTCCAGAAGGCAAAGTTTGAACCATCAAACTTCTCAATTCTAGTTTTCCCATCTTCTGTCATCGCTCCCAATAGAACTAAACCAATAGCTTTGATACCAGTTGTTGCGCAGCACGCCAACAACGCAGTGAGCCTATATCCAATCTTAGGCCTCACCCACAACGATAAACATGAAGAATATAAACTAGAACAAATCAAAGCAATCCAAAACAAACCGCAAGACAAGATATACGTGGAAAAACCCCAATCTAGGTAAAAACCACGGATGCAAACTTCCACTATGAAGAACGAAGATTACAGGGCAATATATTACCTCTCTCTTGAAAGTACAGAGAAAAATCCCTTACCACACTTAGAAATATTTTTCATATTCACCTTAACCCTAGAATAACCCTAGGGACCCCAATTATAGTTTTGGCAATTCCTTTTCCCATCCCAGTTGCGAAAGGGCTGCGAACAAAATCTGCGAAACTCCTTTCGCATCCAGTCGAAAGACTTGCGACATGAAATCCGCGAAACTTCTTTCGCATCTCAGTTTGCGAAAGGACTTGCGACCGACACGATCCGCGAAACTCCTTTCCGCATCCCAGTTGCGAAGGACTTGCGATACGAAATCCACGCATGTGGCTCTACTTCTCAACAAATACAACAAATTTATTACCATCTCTACATATATTTCTAATATGATGAATGGAATGAGTATTCGAAGATAAATTGGGGATGAGAACTAGATTATTATCATTTAATTCTTTGAGTATTCGGCCTAACTAAAATAACTGTTTGACCATATTAGTTAGTAGTGGTCCAATGAGAGATCATGATAAGGGCCCGTTATCCTAAAGGAAGACTATGATTAAAGACCACTTCGACAGAGTGCGAAGATTTTAGAAGTGTCATTTTTTTGTCATAGTAATACAAACAAATTGGGTTAAGAAATATAAGGTATAGGATGACTAAAATAATTGGAATTATTGTTAGTAACCCATCCCTCTAAGGCTAATCTAGGCAAATATATTTCAGATAATCCTGACTAATCACAGTAAGAAAGTCCAATCTTCAAAATAGAGCTGGCCTCTACATGATATTAGTGAAGGCGACAGTGTCTAACTGATCAAATAGGTGAGATGTTCAATATCCTTAGGGAGAACAAGAGAGGGAGTGAGTGATGGACAATTAGTTCATTTGTTGCTTGTGAGCCGTCATCTAGTGTTTAAATAAAACTAGAAAATGGTTGTAGCCGTGAGAATATGTAATTTAAAGCCCAACTTATGGGAGCTCATTTCATGCCTGACACGATGTGGCCCACCAGGCAACATGGTTATGTTCTTTGGAATTTCTTATGGCATTTGAAACTAAAGCCAAAGTGCCATAACTATGTTGGTAGTAGAGATGCATGGATTTGCAATTTCTTAGCATTCCATATTTGTCCAAGGAAACATGATGCAACTTAATGGTTATTCCTGTTTAAGAATACAAAGAATATTATTATTGCCTGACATTTTCTTGAGACAGTCGGACGGAAATTACAGCCCTTGGATAGAGTGAAATGGCGGAACAGGATCCATGCACCCGACCCAATTAGTTGGTATAAGGCTTAGATGGTGATGACGATGAATCTCTTTATTTTATAAATTTTCACTTGGACATCAAAATCCAGCCTTTCGGGCGCCCATCAACCACAAACCCTTGTATTGTGGAAGGAAGAATGCCATCCCCATTCCACAATTCAAATTTGGGTCCCATGTTTCACATGTTTCAATTGTAAGGGTTATAACGATTTGAATTGGTGGCCCACCATGTTGACTGGAAACATACCAAAAGGCATGCTAGTAGAGTGGCTGACATTCACCTGGTGGCCTGAAGAAGGTATATTAACCAGTGAATAGTCTGCCTCAAATGGGTAAAATCCCGAAGAATTCGATGGTTGAGTTGGACTAATACTAAAATTTTGAACCCAAATCAGCAGTCAATTGGGATGACAGTTCATAGAATTTGTATAAAGCAGGTGGCATGGTATAGCTTTATATTCAACTTCATGTTGTAAATTTAATATGAATGACGTATATTATTACTATAAGTTCCATTGCGAAAGAAATCAAAACTTTATTTCCATTTTGAGTATAGATTGATATTAAAGGCTAATCTACATTACAAGTATATAACAATAGTTTCAGATTGGTAAAAATAGAATCCCAATCCCAAATTACCCATATTTTGAATGGTGGGATTCGGAGGGTAAAACTTAAGGCAGTCGGCAATTTTAGGGGCTGTTTGGGTAGGGATTTTTATGATATGCAGATTATTTAATCTCTCCTGTTATGATCTTTTTCTTCTTCTTTTTCTAAAGATTTGTCAAATTTATGGATTTCTTAAATCCATAACATTATAAAATATATGGATTTGGTCAATTCCAAATCCCCCAAAAATTAAAAACTTGCAAATCCATGAAATGAAAAACTTGCCTTAAAGCATAAAGCTTTGCATTGCCGTAACCAATCCCAAATCTAAGGATTTGAATTTTGGACTCTGGATGGTTCAAATATAGAGTTGTACATGAGCCAAACTAAGTTTGACCCAAGCTTGTTTGGCTTGTTTATTGACCCTGTTGAACTAAACCAAGCTGAGCCAAGTTCGAAGAGGAGTGGGTTAGCTTGTTTTTCTTTCTTTCTTTCTTTCTTTTTATTAAATAATAATACATAATATGAACTATTTTTATATAAAGATGAAGGGAAATTGACCGTATTGGCCTTGTCATGGGTCATAGTTATCATATTATATGAGTCGTGGTTGTCATGTTATATGGGTCGTAGTTCTCCATGTTAAATGTGGTAAGTGAACATGTAACAACCGCGACCATATAACATAAGAGCTACTACCCAATATACATAATAACTACGACCATATAACATGACAACCACGACCCATGACAACTACAACCCTTGCCACATTACAACCACGACCCTTACCACATTACAACCACGACCCAGATATAGGTCATGGTGTCATGTTATATGGGTCATGATTTTCATGAGGAAAGGGTCGTGGTGTCATGAGGTAAGGGTCGTGTTTGTCTATTATACGGGTCGTAGTCTTCATTTTATAGGCTTTGGCAAGGACACTTAGTAGATCCTACATTAATGTATGTGAATAATTCATGCAGCCCATCCTTTTTGTCGTATCATTTAGGTAGTAGGTTCCAAATATCAGCTTGATCCAGAGCTCGTGTGGGCCACATAATAAAAAAAAATAATAGTACAATGGCACCCACTGTTGATATTTGAGCCCACACGAGCTCTGGATCTGGATGATATTTAGGTCCTAGCCCTAAAATGACACGACAAAAAGGATAAGCGGCATGGATTATTCACATACATCAATGTAGGCCCCACTAGTTGGTCCTTGTTAAGGCCTATAAAATGAAGACTACGACCCGTATAGATGCAACAACCACGACCCTTACCTCGTGATAACCACGACCCATACCTAGGTCATGGTGTAATGCGGTAAAGGTCGTGGTTGTAATGTGGTAAGGGTCGTACTTGTCATAGGTCGTGGTTGTCATGTTATATGGGTCGTGGTTGTCATGGGTCTTAGTTGTCATGGGTCGTAGTTATCATGTTATATGGGTCGTGGTTCTCATATTATATGGGTCGTGGTTCTCATGTTCAAGTAGTAAGTGAACAATGTAACAATCACAACCCATATAACATGAGAACTACGACCTATATAACATGATAATTACGACCCATAATAACCACAACTCATATAACATGACAACCACGACCTATATAACATGACAACCACGACCCATGACAATTACGACCTTACCACATTACAACCATGACCCTTACAACATTACAACCATGACCGGGTATGGGTCGTGGTTGCCATGTATGGGTCGTGGTTTTCATGAGGTAAGGGTCGTGGTTGTCATGAGGTAAGGGTTGTGATTGTCATGCTATATGGGTCGTACTTTTCATTTTATGCCTTGGCAATGACCATCTAGTGAGGCTTACATTGATGTATGTGAATAATCATGCCGCCCATCCTTTTGTCGTGTCATTTTAGATTAGGACCCAAATATCAGCCTGATCCAGAGCTCATGTGGGCTCAAATATCAACAGAGGGTGCCATTCTCACCATTATTTTCTATTACGTGGCCCACACAAGCTCTGGATCAGGCTGATATTTAGAACCTGGCCCTAAAATGACACGACAAAAGTGATGGCGGTATGAATATTCACATACATCAATGTAAGCCCCACTAGTTGGTCCTTGCCAAGGCCATAAATGAAGATTACGACCCGTATAGCATGACAACCACGACCCTTACCTCGTGACAATCACGACCCATACCCGGGTCGTGGTTGTAATTTGGTAAGGGCCGTAGTTGTCATAGGTCATGGTTGTCATGTTATATGGGTCGTGGTTGTCATGGGTCGTAGTTATCATGTATATGGGTTTGTGGTTCTCAGGGTTATATGGGTCGTGGTTGTTACATATTTACTTCCTTTACTACCAAATGAAAGGATAGCTATTAGTACAATAATCTAAGGCCCACAATGAGGTGATCAGTTTCGTCACCTTGTCAGCCAGCTTACCGTGTGCCCAAAAGTCCTGACTTGGGCAATGTCCACTTCTAACAAACATTACACGTGAGCCTGGAAAGTTTCAACAGTGGGTTCCATTATCACCATTATTTTCTATTATGTGACCCACACAGATCTCGATTAGGCTGGATATTTGGGCCCTAGCCTAAAATGACATGGCAAAAAGGATGGGTGACATGAATTATACACATACATCAATGTGGGCCTCACGAGTTTGGTCATTACCCACACGCAAAAAGGATTCCGTACACATCAATTCTTGGCCTTAAATACGATGTAACTTCTTATTTCCAAAAAAAAAAAACCGTTTACAACTACTGATGAACAAGGACAAGGGCATTTTGATCCGGAGCAATTTTCGAAAACATGTCAAAGGTCCACCTACGGAATATTGAAAGGTTGAATCTCTTTAGCGAATTTGATCATACATCAACGTCAGTATAGTCAATCTCCCAAAGATAAACTCTAGAATAAACATATATCTTGGTGGGGACCATAGAGCTTTGACACTAGCTACACTAGCTATGTGTTGAGGTCACTAGCCAATCGAATACCACTTCAGTCCTAGTGAGTAATTTTATGGGCCCACCGTCATGTAACCGTCATGTATATGTATTATCCACACCATCCCATCTGTTTTTATATATCATATTTTAAGACATGATCAAAATTGAATCATATCCAAAGCTCAAGTGGACCAAGCCATAGAAAACAGTGTGCATTCTTATGTATTATCCACACCATCATGTATGTGTTATCCATCCTTAAATTGAATCATATCCAAAGCTCAAGGGATCACACTGGGAAACAATGTGCGTACAACATATAAGCCAAATCAAACGAGCTGAATCAAGCTGAACTTCGAGCAGAGCCTAGCCAATACTGTCCTCGTTTGAGCGGGGTTTGTTTTTTTATAAAAACAAGCTCGACTCCGAAGCTTAGCTTGGTTTGAACTTCTAATCGACCAATCAAGCCAAGCTTTTTCAAATCAATCAAGTCAAGCTTTCAAGCTGGCTTGACTTGTGTCTAGCTCTAGTCAAATCCATGAATTTA
>JAJHSJ010000015.1:40427273-40500054 GCA_021015155.1 Magnolia officinalis
TTGTACGGTAAGCCCACAATGTATCGGTTAGTCTAAGAGACCAATCCTTACAATATGGATTTACTGTCTTTTCTAAAATGTGTTTGATTTCCCTACTTGAAACTTCAGCTTGAACACTTGATTGTGGGTATAGGGCATACTCACTTTATCCGTAATACCATATTTCTTCATTT
This sequence comes from Magnolia officinalis, assembly GCA_021015155.1. Taxonomy (NCBI): domain Eukaryota; kingdom Viridiplantae; phylum Streptophyta; class Magnoliopsida; order Magnoliales; family Magnoliaceae; genus Magnolia; species Magnolia officinalis. Next base: position 40,427,447 of record JAJHSJ010000015.1, read on the forward strand.
AAGCTTCAAAAGATCTATTACAAAAGTGTGCACCTCCACCACTGATAATGGCTCTAAGTGTTCCAAATCTAGACTTTTTTTAAAATAAAATAAAAATCATAGAACCATTTTATGATTATTTGTTATACATGGAATTGCTTATACCCATTTGGAAACATAATCAACATCCAATAAGATATAAAGATATGCAAAAGATGAGGGCAATGATCCTTTGAAATCAATGCCACAATAGTAAAAAACCTCAACAATCAAGATTAGATTTAAAGGCATTATATTTTACAAGGTATTCTACATAGTTTCTGACAATGCTAGCGAGATTTGCAATACACATGGGTGTCCTTAAACATTAAAGGCCAGTAGAAACTAAAAGTGCCCTGGTTTGTCAATTAGCGTGAGTGTTGAGTCAGTTAGATTGCAGAGCCTCATAGGAAGATCAACTCAAGCGTTTATCTTAACCAGGATGTGTGCAAGCTTGCCACAGGTAAATCTAAGCCTCACATCCCTTGTCCCAAAATACTAGGTATATAAAAACCCTTAAAACAAATTAGAACATTATAGGGTTTCTTTAAGTTAAGAAAACTTTTTCAAAATCAGAAAATCTCTGAGTTTTCTTGCTTTGTCGATTTTATCGAAATACATCTCGATATGATCGACCTGCGTTGTTGATGTCCTCAAAACCTAAACGATATCATCGATATGAGGACAAAATTTGTCCAGCAACATATACTTATCTGGATGGAATTATCGATGTATCGATACACTATCGATATCATCGATATTCAAATCTTGAGTCTATCGAAAGTGCCTCGATAATATCGATAGACAGATCTCCGGTGCCCCTGTTTTAACTTAAGAATTTCATATGTGCATCAATATATCGAAGCCCCCTCGATACCATTGAAATTCAAATCTCGATGATATCGGTCATGGGCATGTAGTTTTTCAACAAAATATTTCAAGATTGTTTATCCATGATCAAGGGTCACTTGATAGAATCGATATTCAAATATCGATGATATCGGTACTGTTTTGATGGCATCGAATAAGGACATAGAATTTCCAGCAAGCTTAATGAGAAATCCGTTGGATTTATCGATGCCTCGACACAGTTATCGATATCATTGATATTCAAATTCCAATGATCTCGAAGGTCCCTCGATCATTCTTGTAAACCTAAAATATTTCAAGTCAAGTCTCTCTCATTTTTCAAATGTCGATGAATCGACACCAGTATCGATAATATCGGAGCTCGAAATCCGATGACATCGATACCTGTTTCGATTGCATTGACCAGTCGGCAAAAGGTTTCAAAAGCATATAACATTTGAATTTGTGTCATCAAGCGGACTATCGATGCCATCAAGAGTATACGCTTGATGATATTGAACTCTATCATAAATGTGACCGTTTTATATTCGTTGGAACCTTTTGCCTATATAAAGAGGACTTGTCTATTGTTGCTAGTAGAGAAAGAAGAGAGTGCTTTTCAGTGTTTTACCTTAGATCATATACCCAAAGCCCTTTCTCTCAGGGAAGTTCATCCTCCAATCCACCCTCATCATTGATATTCAATAGAGTGGATTGGAGAATGAACTTCCGCATTTAAGGGTCCTCCAGCTACCACCTTAATGTCAAATCATTAAATTGGGATGCCTTGAATGTATAAGATGATTGAAATTGCTCTATCTCCTTTATAGGAAAATATTTAAGAGTAAGATTCCATCATAACTTTGACCCAACTCGTCGCCATGCATTGCGGTTCAAGGAAGCAAAAAGCTCTTTATCAACAAAGGAGGAGATCTTCATCAACGAGTAAAAAGGGACTCATCCGCTTATCTGTAAGTAACTAGAGTCCAGAGGACACTTGTGATCATTCCTTTTTAGGATTGGGTCTTAGGTATTTCTCACCCTTGCGAGCCCTCATATGAGGCCTACGGCAGGAGTGTACGTGGTGGGTACGTAGTGTTGACTCTTGCTCTATGAGAGCATAAACTTCCGGTTGAAGGTGAACCTGTTTAAAACCTTAGATTCAAGGTGAACCGTGTGAAACCTCAGTTAGGGTCTTATGGAAAGATCCTTGGCCAGTGTGCCTAAAAGTGGGTACGTTGTGTTGACCCTTGCTCGTGAGAGCATAAACAGTCAGCCTCAGTGTAGGTTGTAAAGGTTGAAGGTGAACATGATTTAAAACCTTAGGTTTGAGGTGAACCGTTGTGAAACCTCCTTAGTGAAATCTGGTACACTCAAGGGTTGAGTGCGGTTACTGGGAGTGGAGTAGACAAGTAGTCGTACCACCATAAAAATAACTGTGTTTGAGATTGTTATTCTTCTGATTGTGTGATTTACTTTAATATTTTCATATTTGAATATCTGAGCTCACATCTCACACACATACACAGTCATATCCATCATAAACTAGTTTGCATATTGTTCATTTCTTAAATAGTTTGTGATTGGATCCTCTACCTGGCTTGGAAGCCAGTAGAGTTACTTTTGAGTAATCCTAATATGAGCATGTTGTTAGGATTAGTGCAATAGGATTTTAAATAAACCATAAAAGCTTTAAAAAGTCCTATTCACCCCCTCTAGGACATGTTGACATATTCCTACTTCAACTAAAGCGGTCTTCACCGCTATTTCAGAAACCACACTGCGAAATCTTAGCAGTAGTTTTCTTAGCAGAAAAATGTCTACCACATGCATGAGAATGGTGAAAGGAGATGACAATAGTTTTCTCATGGTCAGGAACACAACTCCTTATGATTTGATATGGACAATATTTAAACAAATACGAATCATCCCAGAAAAAGTAACGCACCTCGGTAAAAAAAATTATCTTATCTTGTGGCGTCCAATGGTTAGAAATTTCACTTGTCATAAGATAATTAGCAATGTCAGCAAACCAAGGTGATTAGGAGACTGCAAACAATTATTCATCAGGGAAAGTATCTTTCATGGGTGTCATCTCAATAAAATCGGAGAGTACAAGGTGAGACAAGTGATTAGTCATTACGTTTTCTATTCTTTTATTATTATTATTATTATTTATTTATTTATTTTTTTAAATCTTGTATTTCAAGGTCAAATTCTTGGAATAAAAGAATCCATCTTGGGCTTAGCATTTTTTTATTAAGAAGATACTTAATTGTATGATCGGTAAAAATTACAATTTTGGATCCAATCAAGTAAGATATAAAATTGTTAAGTACAAAGACTGCAACAAAGAGTTATTTTTTCGTAGTAGAGTAATTAACTTGCTCACTGTTTAGAGTTTTACTCGCATAGTGAATTACATAGGGTTTCTTGTCTTTTCTTTGTCCCAAAATTGCCCCAATAGCATAATTGTTAGCATCACAAGTGATTTTAAAAGGAATACTCTAATCAGGTGCTTGCATGATTGGTGCAGTGGTTAACATACTCTTTAGCTTTGTAAAAGTTTCTTGGCAGTCATTGCTCAATACGATTGGAGTGTCCTTTTAAAGGAGATTACATGATGGTCGAGAGATATGACTAAAATCATTCATGAATCTCCTATAAAATCCAACATGACCTAAAAAGGATTGAATATGTCGTATGCTTTTGGGTGCCAGTAAGCTCGAAATCAAATTAATTTGTGCTCGGTTCACTTCAATTCCATTGGACGAAATGATATGTCTAAGAATAATTTCCTTTTGAATCATGAAGTGACATTTCTCCCAATTAAGAACAAGATTCTTTTCTTCGCACCGAGTTAAAAATGATCATAAATGATTTAAACACTCATCAAACGAACAACCAAAAATAGAAAAATCATCCTGTAACGCCCTGAAAATTGGGGGTCGAGCAAAGCTCAGCTCCCGAGTTCCAACGCATCACTTATGCAACATAGATAATGATGATTATGATGAGAGCATTGAAACATGAATGAGATTATACTAAAATAGCATATCATACTCCAGAGATAGTTAAATTTGCAAGCAGAAGACTGTGATAGATATATAAAATATATAAACTATGGTAAGTCTCCAGAGTGTGATAAGGTTACCAGGTTAATTAATTACAAGTACATTTCAAAATATACCAAAGATGTAATGTCATCTAGGCAACATCCCTGTAATCCCGTCGATCAAGACACGGCTCACATGAAGTTGCCAAGAAACAGCATATACGAGAAAGCATCCTTATCGTCACTAAAGTCCGGCTCCGCTTCAGGAATAGCGTCACCATCTGCAATCAGACAAAGACTGGTGGGTGTCCGGAACACTGTCCCGTAACGTGGGAGTGAGTGATCAACTCAGTGGAACAGTAAAGCATATGTTAACATATTATCAAAATAGTCAAGCAGTAATGATAAAGCAGTACAATCAACAATCCTAAGTACTCTTGTTAATGCAAGTATGAAATGCTGTCATGATGCATGCCCTCGCCAACATACTCCCTACCATCTTACGTCCACGGCATGCTTTTATCCCTCAGTGCTCCACATCTTCCAAGCACTGCAGTGCGATGATGAGCATGATTACCGAGTTTTTATTAGTCCTTTTCAAACAACAGTATTGGAAAACTAAGGTACCTCCCTTATATCATTCCCAAACAATGATCCATTCTAGGGTCGTCAATCCTAGATAATCTTATACGATGATGCGGTTCTAAGTCACTGCAAGGGTTGTCAGGGCTGTTACACTGAATCGTTGCACCACTTCCCCATCACCTTATCAATACAAGCCTAGTTTATACTCTATTTATTGCGGGAAAGCTCGTCGCCTCTCCGCAGATTCATAGTATGCTCGAGGTCACTACACCGGGTACGGTCAGGGCTGCCAGGGTTGTTACACGGAATCGTTACACCACTCCCCCATCACCCATCAAAGCAGTGTAGGCCGACAGCTCGAATACAGTGTCCCATACTACCATATTCGGCTCACGAGTCTGGGTTGCTCACCGGTCACTACGGGGAGGCACATCACCCCAGCGTAGGCCGACAGCTCGACCACGGTGTCCCATACCACCATGTCCGGCTCATGAGTCTTAGTGGATCGAGGTACCAAGGTTAACGGGGTTGCACTGGTAAGTTCAGTACCTTAGGTTCAAGCAGTAGCGTCCAAACATGGTGAACATACATTAGATAGATCAGGTTACTTGACGAGCTCGACTAGCACAAGCGCACGATAAGTTGAACGACATGAAGTGCATAAGCACTTCGCGTGGCCAACCACTATTGCCAACCGAAGTACGACTCGGGTTCGTCGAACACATCTCACATGGCGAATGAATCTTAGCCACGAATTCAATCCCGTTACCGATTACCTAGACTATACAATAGCCCCAATCACATTCAATTACAGATAGTTAAAGCAGTAATGGATCAACATTTTAAACCACACAATCAAAGTCTGATATGGTCCGCTTAGGGCTGCCAGGGCTATTGCACGGAATCGTTACACCACTCCCCCATCACCCTTCACGGCCTTTATGGAATACAACTTAAACATGAATTTAAACATATGCATTACATAGATAAAATCGTACAATTAGTTGAGCATGTTATGAAGTACAACATAAGCATGAGTTTGTACATATTCAATTCCTAATCACACAGATATCTAAAGAAATCATACATATAGTTAAAGGAGTTGAGAATCATATTTCAATACCCTTATACATTACAATTTACTAACTACTACTCATTCAGACATTTCAACAAACACTTTAGACTACATACATCAACATATATGACATATGTTGATCACATATGTATTAGGTCAAATCCTTTCACTAGGGAGTTGCCCCAATTATAACATGCGTGCACCCATGACGGATAGTCATGATAAGCAGGAATCCAAGTTCCATATTCATTTAGTCATTTCCACAAACACTTAGGCTACACATTTTAACATGTATAGCATATAGTGGCCGTGGCGTGATTTAGGACAAGTCCTTTCGCTAGGGAGTTGTCGCATACATACAAGCATATAATCACGACAAATAATCATGTTAAGCACAAATCCACATTTCATACGTATACAGTATTTTCTACAAATATGAGGAATACAGTATATTCAACATAGTTAATGTAAAACTGAAAAATGAAACGGACAACACTTTGTACATGTGCAATTGCATGTAGATCATGAATCTATCATTATTTGACATTGAAAGCGTTGAAAACCATAATCTATACGTCTAAAGTCCGCACCTTACGCCGTAGAAGCGTAACGGAGTCGATAGAATCTCTAAGTCTTCGTCTACAGCAGTATATCAACCTATAACACGGGATACGTTAATTATTTCGCTACTTGAATCAATTCTAACCTTAAAACAGGTTAGAGTTAGGGTTTTCTTACCTAAAAATGAAGTCGGAATTGCCAGAAAAGCGATTAGAAAGCGATGGTTAAGCCTGTAGATCAACAGGGTAGAACGACAGGAAGAATCTCTCACTTCTCTCACACTTTCTCTCTTTACTCTCTTTTCTCTCTTAAGTTTTTCTCAAATTCGTATGGGATGAGAGAGTGAGGGTTTAAGGTCCTTATATAGGCCCAAAACTCACCAAATTAGACCCAGGGCCAAGGTCTACTTAGGTTATATCCAAATATAGATAGTTCCGTCTCAACGGAGCACTTCTGGAAGCCCCCCTTGAGTCAAAGGTCGGACTTAAGCTCACAGACATTGGATCTAGGTCGAGTTACGTTTTCATTTCAGTCGGGTTCCCAGATCACACGTGGCAGACCAGTTTCAGTTTAACGGTCACTGAAACTCGATCAGGGCCGCAAGTACGTTGCCATGTGTATGAAATTTCTCCTGATCCGAGGGTGTATTTGGGTCAGATTCTAACGGTCTGATTGCTTATATCAGGCCCGCAAATGACAAGTCTCAGATTACTTAAATGAGATTTAATTTCTAAAGAAAACCATGGTTTCTCACACTCCTCACTCCGGGCTCAAGCGAATAGCCCTGGGACACTATCTGGATTTGACTTCCGAGATGATTGTCAAGCCCAGCAAGGCGGTCCTAATTCTATAACTTCGCGTTAATCAGACTTTCGATGTGCGGTCCAGATCTGATATGGAGTTTCGTGATGCTCCCGAGAGCAGCCGGGTAATGAGATTGATTTGAGATTATAGGGTAACCTAGCGTCAATGATTCTATAAGTTTTGGGTCTTGCAGATCGTATTTAAAGCGATTGATGCTAATTTCACAGGTACTCTAGTTTAACACTAGCTAATTTTCGCCTATTTTCTAAAGGATTTAGTCCTGTAAGATTTCTGTCTGAGGTGGTACTTAGTCCTATAAGATGTCTGTCTGAGGTGGTACTTAGGCCTTTGTAGTTTGTACATACAGTGTTCCAAGTTATTAATACTTGCTTTATTCTTCATCACCTAAACCTTAAGATATTGTCTAATGTGAAAGTACTTAGAAAAATTGAATGAACAAGGTGGTGAAAGGTGAGATTTGTGAAGGAAATGGGTTAAAAAGCGATTTTTAAAATATGGGATTGGGTTCTGACAAGTTAATAAGGTGTTAGGAGTGACCCATTGCCTAAGGACGTCTAATTCCAGGTTGGTAAAAATCCGGGATGTTACACATCCATAAAGACTTCTAGAAAATGGCCAACCATGTTAGGCAAACACTAAACATGCATCTATGAAAAGTGGAAGCAGCATTACAAAGACCAAACACTATTCTTTTGTATGAAAACATGTCATAAGGACAGGTGAATGTGGTTTCCTGCTAATCTTCTGGGGCAATTTCTATCTGGTTACATCTAGAGTAACCATTTAAGAAACAATAATAAGAATGACTGGCTAACCTTTCTAGAATTTTATCAACGAATGGTAAAGGAAAGTGGTCCTTCTAAGTGAAGTGTTCAATTTCTTATAGACAATGCACATTCTCCTACTAGTAGTGACTCTAGGGCACTAATTTGTTATTGGCATTGGTAACTATGATAGTTCCAGATTTATTGGGAACCACTTGAGTTGGACTTACCCATTGACTATCTAAAATATGGTAGATGATACTCACATCCAATAGCTTAAGGACCTTGGCTTTAATCATTTCTTTCACATTTTGATTTAATTGACATTGTGGTTGTCTATAGGATTTAACATTCTCTTTGAAGTGTATCTTATGAGTATAAATAAAGGGGTCAATTCTTTATATATGTAATTGTCCAACGTATGACACCCTTGTGTTATCTAAGGATAGTAATCAATTTACTCTCTTGGTGTTTATTATGGTGGGAATAAATAACCACTAGAAAAGTATCATTTTGATTTAAATATGCATATTTAAGTTATTAAGGCAAAAGTTTCAAGTCAAGCTTCAATGCTTCAATACTAGATGGTAAAGGATTAGAATCGGTAGAAGAAAGCTCTTCGAACTGAGGCCTCCACTAGTTAATATCAAGCACCAGAAGTGACCTAAGCATGCTTTTAAGGGATTGAAGAATGAATTTAAAAGGAACTCATCCTCCACAAGTCTATTGATCATGTTTTTACATGGACCTCATTATCAGTCCCTTGTTGTTTGCACATATTGAACATGTTCAGCTCCACCATCATATTGCTAAAGGACAAATTCATGACTCCATTCCTATAATTGATCATGACATTTGAAGTTATCAAGAATAGACGTCCAAGGATAACCAGAGTTTGAGTGGTAGCATTTATCACATATTGAGTGTCCAAGACAATGAAGTCTACTAGGAAGTATAATTTATCAACTTATACTAACACATATTCAACTACCCCTCTCGGTATTTGAATAGAATAATCAAAAGGTTGTAAAGTTATTTTGCTTGGTTTTAACTCACCAAGTACTAATTGTTCGTATATCGAGTAAGGTATGAGATTAACACTAGCCCTTAAGTCAAGAAGTTTTTGTTCAATCCGAAAGTTCCCTATGATGAAAAAGTTGGCTGGACTACTTGGATCTTTATATTTTGGGGGAGTGTTTTGTTTGATGATATCACAATTTGTTCAATTAGAAAGGACTTCTTTTGTATGTTAAGCTTTCGTATCACGATACAAAGATCCTAGAGAAACTTAGTACATGATGGTATTTGCTTGTGTCATCCAACAAGGGTATGTTGATTTTCACTTGTGGGAAAAATTTCAAAATATCTTGATTGTTAACCAGAGGTTTGGATGAGAACAATCATGAGGGGACTGGGCTACTACCTTGTGACCATGTTCTTATTGATTTTCATGTTGAATATCATTAGCTTTGTCATTGTTACTAGATTTAGAAGATTCCTTAGGTTTTTCAACCTTAGTCAGAATTTCCTTATCGATCACTTTGCCACTTTTAATGATGGTGATAGATTTAGCATGCTCGACATAGGGTTGAAAGAAATAGAATCAGCCACCTCATATTACCCTTTAGGACTCAGTTGTGTTTGGGCTAGAAAAGTCCATTTTTCTCTAACATTAAGGTGGGATTCAATTATCTCAATTGAGGATTTGAGCTCTTGCAAGGTTTGCATGGTGCTTTAATTAATTTGCGTTTATCCATGCATGAATGCTTACAGTGTATCATCTAAGATCTTCTTTGGTGGGGGGACAGAAGGGGTACTAGTAGAGGGTACTTGAGGATTATTGCCAACATTGACAGTAGGTCCATTTCTCCAATTGAAATTAGGATGGTTCTACCAATTAGGATTATACATGTTAGACATAGAGGCACTAAAGGGCCTTTGATAAGTGTTCGTGGCCTTGGCTTGATCATGCAATACTTCTTGAAAAGTCAGGATTGTAGGACACTCCTTAGTAAAGTGTGTATTGCTCTCACAAATACCACAAGCACTTTCAAGAATTTCATTGGTTTTAACCACATCCACTTTTCTTAATTCCATGGCCTCTACTTTTTGAGTGAGACCCACTATTTTTCATTTACATCATCGTCTTCCTTAAGTATGTACATACCTCCTTTTTCCTTGGCCATGGGCTTAGGATAATTCGTTTTGTTAGATATAATCTAAGATTGGGCGTTCTAAGCTAGAAGGTCAAAGTAATCCTAAGCCTCATCAAGATACTTACTCATAAACTCACTATTACACATTATCTCAATGAATTGGTGCATGTTCGAACTCAAACCATCGTAGAAAAAGCTTATTACTTGTCATGTTTCTTAGCCATGGTGTGGGTAGGCAAGCAAGAGTTTCTTGAAACATTCTCAATACTGGAAAAATATTTTAATCTCCTTTTGAGAAAAATTCATGATATTGCGTCTCAATGTGTTGGTCTTATGAATAGAGAAAAACTTTTTGAGGAATTCCCTAGTCATCTAGGCATTCGTGCCAATAGTTCTCAGCCTTAAGGAGTGTAACAAGGATTTGACTCTCCTTCAAGGAGAAGGGAAAAGTTTAAGTCTCACAACATCTTCAGAAACGTTGTTGTATTGCAAGGTGGCGACTATCTCATAAAATTCCTTGAAATTGAAATATAGACTTTCAGAATCAAGTCCATGGAATTTTGGAAGCAACTAAATAACTCCTAGTGTAAAATTAATGTTGCCTGCATCACCAGAAAAACCATTCAAGATGGAGTGGTTGTTTTTGTAGGTTGTAAGTGATCACGTAAAGTCCTAACCAGCAGGATGTTATGCACTTCGTTTTAATCTTGGTTAGGTTCATTCTCATACATGGTTCCGGTTAAATCACACGTATTAGAGAATTTTCTAACAAGGTGATTGGACAACCCTTCAAATAAAATTCATTCACTTAAAAGACGCTTTGTGTGATCATGTGTTCGCTTGGGCATGAATACATAAAAACCCTAGAATTATATCCTAACATTAGCAAAAAACTGTAGAAAACAACTATTTAAGAAAGCAATTAAAAGAAGGATGAGGGAAGGATGTTACCGCCGAAGAAGACACATGACTCGAAACAAACAAAAGACATTAATAACTATAAATTGAATGAAAATACTAACCTAAAAAGCAAAAACTATCCTAAAGTGTCCTTAAACTATAGTCCCCGACAACAGTGTAACAAACTTGCTACAATCCTAAGATTGCACACCTAAGTGTAGGTAGAGAAGTAGTAAAGTACTTGTTAAGAGCGATGTTGATTCACAAGGACTAGATAAAAATACTGCTAGAAAGCTAGTAGAATTCAGGGTTTTTTCATTAAGGGGAATCAAAATTGCTTAGAAAAATCACTAAATGAAAAACTAGGTTCCAGGGATCCACTCGTAATCAATCCTTAATACTAATTCGCCAATTCAACATGATAACACAATTGACATTGAATAATGATTCTTTCCAATCGAAATATGAAATAGTTAAATCAATTTAATAATTCCCAACAAGGTATGAATCTCAATTGATCAATTTCTCATGAAGAACCAAGTAATTTAATGCAGAGAATCCCAAACATCTATTGTACCTGGAGTTAACAATAGATTAAGGGATTTTATAGATTAAAACTTTTACCAATACTAAGAATTCAATTAAATCAATAATAATTCATCAATCAAACCATAATCATTGACTTAAAATGAATTAACAATAAGAATTCATCAAGATTCGCCCTTTAGCCTTAGCTAAGAGACTACCCAACCATAGCTAATTAAACTAATATCAAAAGAAAGAAAAATATGAAAACAAAATTAGAACTAGAAGAAGAAGAAGAAAAGTAGAAGAATAAGCTCTCTCTCTCTCTCTCTCTCTCTCTCTCTCTCCCCCCACGTCCTTGCTTAATGCCCTAATCACGTTTAGAATTGTTCCTTAAATTGGTTTTTTCCACCAACTTAAGCCACTTATGCACTTTCGCATGCATCGTCGATTGATACCTCCGATCAATTGAAACTAATCAAAGTTTTGTTGATCAATCGATACTCCTCCATCGATCAAATTTAAGGTGTCTAAAATCATCCAGCAAGCAAATTCAAAATTAGAAATTTTCTTGATCGATCGAAACCCTTGTCAATCGAATCAAGAGTGTTAGAAAATGTCCAGTAAGTAAATTTGATTTGATTTTTTGTGATTCTCTCGATCGATTGACTTGTGATCGACATCCATCAAAGGTCTCTTGATCGATTGAACATCCTTGTCGATTGATCGAATTTTCTTTATCTTTTCTTTGAGTTGAAAGAACTTAATCGATGATCTTCTTCCATGCGAAGTACTTGATTATCGTGATCTTTAAAACATAGGTTCTTTAGCACTTCACACTCTTGCTTTAGATCTCTCTTGGGCTTTAAAACTTCATGAATAACTCAAATAATGTCTTCTTATATTCTCCCACATATTGAAAAATCACCTACTAAGGCCAGTTTACCATATGTAAGGAAAAAGGATGCATTGCGAAAGGGTTCATGCATGTTTATCACCGAGGGAAAAAAAGATCAAGTTGGTAGGATCAAAATATCCTTTCTTCATATTGAGGTTAATTATACAATATAAAGCAGATATCACTCTCCTTGGTGGATGGATGGGATGAGCCAAGGCTCTCTCTCTTGCATTCCATCTCTCTAAAGTAAGTGTGGTGAGTGAGAATGAAGAAAATATGGGTATTTATAGGTATAAAGGGTAGCATTTTGATTAGGTTTGGGAGCTAAAAAAAGCTAGAAAGGTTATGGTTGGGTAAGAACATGGTTGTGCTACGTGGCACATTCCCATTGGTTCAAAGAGGTCGTAAGGGGTATAATTTTATGGAAACTCAAGGGTAGGGGGGTCATTTAAGCTCAAGTGATATAATTGAGGTAAGGAGTGGAATTCTCTCTCCTCCACCTTATTAAACATCGAATTTCACAATGATCCACACGGTGAGCTTCTTTCCTATGCATTGTACCCATATTTCGTTGGGAACTCCAATGGGACCTAGGTACCTCTCTGGTTTCTTGCTTTCGAGTTGTTGAATGTCTATGACTTAATGGGCTTAGAAGTGGGCTCTAGATTGATATGAGTTTTAGGGTTTCGAAGGTGTTTGGCCATACACTGATCAGTCTGCTATCATATTGGTTGGGTATCTACAGGTGTTTGTGGAATGAATGAATGTTATATATATATATATATATATATATATATATATATATATATATAAGGAGCACTTTGAGTCCCCTTGTTAAAATGACGTATACACTTATATGGTGTTTTTTCATTAATTACAAATTTTCACCATAATATGAATTCAAAGTTGCTCCATTTTCTCCAAGAATCACTGAGATTCACAAACAATAGTCACTAGGAATCAACAAGAGCTATAATCTGGATTGATTTATTTTGAAAAAACACAACACTTTGTACCTTTCTCTATCTTATACCGTCCTCATATGATTGATGCCAATGTCATCTTCCCATAAGTTTTGCTAGTGTAATTTTTACACGGTACAATTCACATGACATTAAGGGCTTATTTGGATACCACCAAATAAGTTACTTTTTAACTTATTGTAAGTTATTAAGTTGTTTTTCCCTAGTTAACTTAGTTTGGTAAGCTTCATTGTAAAAATAACTTATTTGCTGAAATCTACATATCTTGATGAGTTTTTTTAAAGCCTTTTGATTTAATGCTTATCTACTCTCTCTCTCTCTCTCTCTCTCTCTCTCTCTCTCTCTCTCTCTCTCTCTCTCACGGTCATGTCAATGATGGCTCTGTCACTATCTATACGAGATCCATGTGAAAGGAGGCTCTCCCACTATCTATATCAAAGGAGGCTCCACTTTATGGACTATCAACATCGAAGGTTGGGCCCACATAATGGATGGTCCACATCAAAGGCCAACCACTAATGGTAAATAGCCTACATCCAAAGAGGGCTGTTATGATGGATGACCCACTTCAAAAGTCAGGCCTACATGATGGACGGTCCACATCAAAGGTGGGATCAACATGATGGGCAATGGGCATTGAAGGGGTTTCCACATTATGGATGGGCCACATCGAGGTGGGCCCCACATGATGGACACTCCACATCAAAGGATGGCCCTTAATGATGAGTGGTCTGCATCTAAGGCGAGCCCCGCATGATGGGCATCCCACATCGAAGGGGGACCCCGCATGATGGGCAGTCCACATCAAAGGTAGGCATCATAGGATGGGCAATTGATAATGAAGGTGGGCCAACATGATAGACAACCCACATCAAGGTAGGCCCTGCATGATGGATGGTCCACATCAAAGGTCGGCCCTAATGATGAGTGGCCCACATCCAAGGCGAGTCCCACATGATGCATGGTCCTCAAGATGGGCCGTGGATATTGAACGTGACCCCCATATGATAGACAATAACATTGATAGTGGGCTCCACATGATGGATCACCAACATCAAAGGTAGGCCCTACATAATGGACGGTGACATTTAAGGTCAGCCCCTAATGATGAATGGCTCACATCCACGGTTGGCTCTCATGATGGACTGCCCATATCAAAGATGGGGACCACACAATGAGGGTTCACATAAAAGTTTGGCCCCACATAGACAATTAATATAAAAGTAGACAAAACAAACTTAAAGGATGAATACTCTCATGTGAGGTCAGCCCCCTCATGATGAATATCTCATGTTTCTTGGCTTGTAGCCTTTATCTGCTATCTCAGCAGTATCGGCTGCTGTTTTTGTTTTTGTTTTTTTTTTTTTTTTTCCCCCTTTATTTTAATCAAAGTCTCGTTATCTTTCAAAAAAAAAAAAAATAAATAAAAAAAATTAGACCAAACAAACTTAAAGGATGAATACTTATGTGATGTTCAAAACAAATCATGCTTTCCTACTTTTTAACTGATGAGATGTTGTTTGGGGGGTGTTTGGATTGTTGTTACTTAAAATACGCTACTTATACCTCAAGTAACTTATCTTAGGGCCTGTTTGTTAAATCTGAAGTTTGAAGTTTGAATATGTAATCTGAATCTGAACTTAGAAACCCATTATTATATCTAATACAACTTGTTTGTTAACTCGCCTTTAATGTTTGGGATATGTTAATTTGACACATTTGACCTTGTGAAACAGTTATGATTGAATCCCCCTCCATTAAAAACTTTATGGATTCCAACGAAATGTTTATTTGGCAACCCGTGGATAAGGTAAAAAAAATACCCAGATGAAGAGACCACACACAATATCATCTTCATCCAAAGCTTTTGTAGCCTGCAAGAATTTTTAATGGTCAATTATCACTGTTTACTGTACTATGGTCCATATGAGATTTGGATTTGCTTCATTTATTTTATTTATTTATTTATTTATTTATTTATTTTATCATGCCTGGAATGAGCTTTCAATACGGATGGACAACATGAATGTAGTCACATACATCATGGTGGGCCTCATAGTTAGGGGTACCACCCACCTCCGTAGATCCGGATTGCATACTAACCACTTCAGTAGTCCCTAGCTATGGGGCAGTATTGTGTGGCCCCCATCATAATATACGTGTTTTATCCATGCCGTTCATCCATTTTTTCAAATCATTTTAGGGATTGATCCCAAAAGGAGGATAATCCAAATCTCATGTGGCCTGGAACTTTCTTGGCCCATTAATGGTCACTCACCACTATTTCTTACGATATGGCCAACTTGATAATTGGATTTGCTTCATTTTTTGTATAATGCCCTAGAATGATTTGAAAAGACGAATGGACAAAGTGGATATATAATACATACGTCAAGGTGGGGACCACGGTTAGGGCCAAGGTTGGTGGCATGTGGCACACCACACAATCCGCTTCCCCCATCATAATGTGTGTGTTTTATCTACACGCCATCCATCCATTTTCCAAATCATTTTAGGGAATGACTCCGAAAATGAGGATGATCCAAATCTCATGTGGCCTAGAACTTTCGTGGGTAATTAATGGTCACTCACCACTGTTTCTTATGGTATGGCCCACTTGATAATTGGATTTGCTTCATTTTAATTATTATTTTTAATTATTTTTATTTTTATTTTTATTTTGTATAATGTCCTAAAATGATTTGAAAGAAAATGGATGGACAGAGTGGATATAGATTACATACATCAAGGTGGGCCCAAGGTAAGGGCTAAGGTCCGTGGCATGTGGCACACCACAAAATCCACTGAACCCCAAATCCGGGAGCAGATTAGGTGAGATCTCATATCCACCATCGTGGGTGGGACCCCTGACTGTGGGGTTCACAATGATGTGTACCTTAAATCCACACCATCTAGCCATTTTGAAAGTTCATTTTAGGGCATTATTCCAAAAATGAAGCCTACTAAATTTTATGTAGACCACACCATAGAAAACCGTGGTGATTTAATCCTCACTATTAAAAACTTCATGGATTCCACTAAAATTTTAATTTTCCATCCAACCTATTGATAAGGACACAAACACCTAGATGAAGAGACCACACAAATATCATATTGATCCAAGGCTTTTGTGGCCCACAAGAAGTTTTTAATGGTTAGTCACCACTGTTTCCTATACCATGGTCCATATGGTATTTGGAGCTGCTTCATTTTTTGGATCATGCCCTAAAAGAGCTTTCAATATGAATGGACGGTGTGGATGTACTCACATACATCACAGTGGGCCCATAGTCAGGGGTCCCACCCACATCGGTGTATCCGAGGTCTCACCTAATCTGCTTCCCCCAAATCCGGGTGGGGATTGTGTACTACTCCCACTCGGATCTAGTTAGAGATGGATGGTCCTGACAAAGGGCTTTATGGGACGTACCATGATGTATCTGTTTTATCCTCACCATCCATCCATTTTTCCATATCATTTTAGGGAATAAACCAAAAACCAACTAGATCTAAGGCTTAAGTGGGCCACACTACAAGAAATAGTGGGAGTTGGGTGCCTACCATAAAAAAATTTCTTAGGGCCACTGAAGCCTCTTATCAAGCTGATTTTTGCGTTTTCTCTTCATTCAGGTTTGTGTGACCTTAAGAAGAGATTAGATGGCAAATAAACTTCACAGTGGACCCTAAGAAGGTTTTAACATTAATGGTTCCATTCCCACTACTTTCTATAGTGTGGTTGACTTGGTTTTGGATGTGCCTCATTTTTAAGGATCCTTCTTAAGACGATATAGAAAGGTTGATGGGCGATGTGTATCTAACACATAAATCATAATAGGCTCAAAAAAGTGTCACGCATTAAAAGTTGGGTTGTGTATTATGCAAAGGAGAAAGCATAGTCAATTTTGGATTAAAAAAAAAAAGAATCCAGCATTCTGGATTCACCATTAAGCTAAACCTACGTTGCTAAAAAAATTCAGCAGAAATTACAGAGCACTTTCCACGTTCGGTGTTATCAAACAACACTAGACGCCGAGTGCTTTCTAGATTCCACATAAGTAAAAACTTTTAGCGTTACCAAATAGTCCCTTAGTTCCTACTTATTAAGTTGAAGTAATTAACTTTAAGTAAAAACAGGTTACTTATAATTGATATTAAACTAAATTTATCTTAAAGAAGTTACTTATGTACTAATGTAAGTAAAAAATAATAAAAATAATTTATTTGGTGTTATCCAAACGGGTCCTTATCAAACAAGCTTATCTACTTATTAAGTAGATAAGAAAATAAGTTATTTAAGCTATACATAGCTTATCTAAAGTAACCTACTGTCAAAACGCACCCTAAAACTAAACAAACGCTAAGAAAGGACAGGACTACTGTGAGCTGGCTCCAGCAGGTGGTAAAACGATTTGGATAGGAGTGGGACCGGTTGTGTGGGAATATCAATACCTCAACCTGCATACTACACGTGCTTAGACTCTGTGACTGTTGGGAATCCTTGCTTTGTGGACTTTCTGACCATCCCTTTCTTTGCTTTAAATGTGCTATGACCATTGGAGCCTTTGGTCGTGGACTTTCTGACTATATGTTTCTTTGCTTTCAATGTGCTGGGTAGAACGGGAATCGGATTGGCTACTCCCCCTGACACCAGCCCCGGAGCTGGTGGTCTGTGCTCTGTGGGCCCCACTATGATGTATGTGTTTCATTCATTCCGTTCATCCATTTTTAAATATCATTTTAGGTCTTTATCCAAAAAATGGGAGGGATATATATATCTCAAGTGGATCACACCACAGGAAAAAAAAATAATGATTAGATATCCATCATTTAAATCCTCCTAAGGCCCGATGTACTGTTTATTTGACATCCAATCCGTTGATTAGGTCATAAAAACCCAGATGAAGGGATAAAACAAAGATCAACTTGATCCAATACTTTTATGGCCTCCAAAAAGTTTTTAACGGTTGAAGTTCATTAAACTTCCTGTAATGTGGTCCACTTGAGACTGGGATATACCTCATTTTTTATTTTTTATTTTGTATTACAATAAATTGATCTACAAAAATAGATGGACGGAATGGATGAAACACATACATCATGGTGGGCCCACAGAGCACCGACCACCAGCTCCTGGGCTAGTGTCAGGGGGAGTAGCCAATCCGTTTCCGGTAGAACGACGGTTGGAGGGAGAATTTTACGACTGTGGACCCCACCTTTTATCCAGCGGTTTTTATGAAGCAATACAAACTTAACATATGAACTTAGACCTGCTCATACAGACAACGAATTTGAGGACGAAAATATCCCTGTTTTTTAAGTAAGCCGGCCTATGGCTACGGATTATAACCGTAGCCATAGCTACCATATCCGATCTGGCAGCCAACCCTGATAGTGGGACAATACATTGAATCGGGGTTGACCGGGTTGACCCGGTCGACCGGGTCAGTGGGTGTGGCTTTTCAAGGCAAAATCAGATGGTTAGCATCATCTTCTCAATGTAATTTTGAGTTATTCTCCATAATCAAGTATCCATGCACCACTCATGTTTTATTTATTTATTTATTTATTTAATTTTTTAAATTAGCCATTTTCTTCGATTTTGGAATGAGAAAACTAGTTTGGTTCCATGTCTCTAAATTCAGATTGATCATATAATCTTAACCATCTAATTGATGGGCATCAAATGGAGGGTTATAGTAAAATAGCCAGTGGTCCAAAATCCGACTATTAATATCACCATCTCAATGCGTTATTTGGGTTATGCTTCATTAGCAATTGTGCATGCATTATGTAGCTATCAAATTCCTATGTTGGTTGTCTCATTTTGGAGTGGTTATACTGAAAAATCTATATCCCTGATAACCCATGAGCACATAAGTAATGTTGACATGTAGTTGGTGATTAAGGTGGATGATTGCAACATTTTGTATTGAATGCATTTGTACTAGCACCTTTTACCCGGATAAAATGATGGTCCGTCTCGATGTGTTTTGTCCTTGTTCTACAGCTAAGATATGGATGTTAGCTGATGATCCATCTCGATGTATTTTGTCCTTTCTCTATACATGAGATATTGATGCAAATAGTCACATCTTTATCGAACATATCAGATTGGTTAATGGCCCGTCCTGTAACCTTAACGATCAAGACTAATTTGCTCAAGAAAGCTCAGTTTAACTGTATGTTTTAAAGTCGTTGTGATATCTTGAATATCTGATTGTAATTTGAGGAGCATACATGAACTGACTAACCACTCTATTTATCTAATCGAGGAATTGCTTATTGCTTGGTGGTGAGATAAGAATCTTTTCATTTCTTACTAAACAATTTCGAGCAAAAATTATTCAATTTTTTTAATATAAACATTGTATCTAGACCATTGTTTATTGTTTATTGGTACGTTCTCGAGTCATCATTCCTATTGTATTGTCAAAAATCTGTGCCTTCCGTACCACCCCCTCAAAAGTCGGGAGCTCATGCCCAATGACACGGTCTCGAAGACCTTAACGCAAGCCATCCTCAAATCGGAGGGCTCTCCGCTCTTCATCATCCACCAAGTACGGCGCAAATCTGGATAGTACAACAAAATAAGCCGCGTACTGGGCTACTGCCATATCACCCTGCACCAAGGCCTCGAACTCCAACGCTCGCTGTCGTTGGATGTGATCAAGGAAATACTGTCGTTCAAACCGATTCACAAAATCTTTCCAGGTCCACACAAAATCGGCGCCTGCTGCTCGGGAGACTGATGTCCACCAATGCTCAACCTCACCATGGAGAAGAAATACTGCTAATCGGACTCGCCGCTCCATCGTGCATCCCATCGTATCAAATATCTTCTCCACATCGGCGCGCCACCTCTCAGCTACCGTCGGGTCTGGCTTGCCCTGGAAACGCGGGGGATCGAGCTGTCGAAACTCACAAAGAAGGGCGCTCGCGCACTCATGCTCTGCCTGGGCCGGTGAAACAACAGGGTGCCTGCCCTGCCCCTGAAGTGCGGTCGTCACAGCCTGCAACATTTGTTGTAAATGGGAGGCACTCACGGATACGGTCGGATCCACACCGGTCTCTGGTAGAGGAGCTGCATCCATAGGCTGGGCAGTAGGAATCTCTGGTGGTGGAGAGGGAATCGTCGGTGGTAGTGTGGGAGTCTCAGGTGGTGGTGCCAGAGTCGATCGGGTCACTCTCCTGGGCATCTTGTCCTATAGGAAAGAGTAAAATCGCCTATCAATTTGAAAGTTCTCGAAGGCAAGCACGTTAAGGGTCTGTAACAGCAGATCACTAAGCTAGCCGGACTTGGGACTCAATCATCCTGAACTCATAGCAGACATGTAATGTTGTTCTTAGTTATTCCCAAGTTATGCTTTGATACTAACTTCTATTACGCCCCAAACTTGAGAACCGGGCTCACAAAATTTTCGATCTCCGAATCCAGTGCCGACAACCTCCGTAGAACCCCATTCTTGGCTCCCGGCGCCCATTCGCCAGGTTCCGATCCTGGGATGCTATAAGGAGGATTTTCAATATCAGTTTAATTCATAATAAGCATAACCAAAGACATAACCCACAAACAACACCCAAAAACTCTATCACATTTCCACTATGATCAAAAACTTTATAAGTACAATGAGCATAAAGGAAAATACAATGAGAAGGGACAAAAAGCTCCAAGATGATCGGCTATGCGCTCCTACCTCAACGCTGCTGTGGTCCAACGTCACCTGCACGCAACGGTCGTGCATAAGCTTATAGAAAGCTTAGAGGGTGGTGAAAGTGTGTGCGTAAGGTAGTAATACAGTTATGTAGTATCAGAGTAATGCGGAACATGCTAGTGAATCCATGAATACCGTTAGCCGTACCAAGGCTATGCGATGCACGGCATGAATGATGTCGGCCGTACTAAGGCCATGCGATGCAAAGCATGAATGATGTCGGTCATACCAAGGTCATGCGATGCAAGGTGCAACTCAAGCATACAAAAGCTCATCTAAGTCCACATATCAATACAGCTCAACTCTGGAATATCACCGGGGTCTAGTACACTCCGAACCAGATTGCCGCCCTATCGCGCGCAATAAGGTGAGTGGAAAAAACCTCACTATCCGCCTGCCAATATCGGGTTCGGCTCGTCGATAACGGACCATTCCTCAAGCTGGTCCAACTCAGCCTAGCTTTGCCCCCTCCACTTGGGTGAGTAATGCCGCACCCCCTTCCAATCGATCACGACACAGTGGAAAGCGCGACCTCTGGTAATCGGCACACGGCGCTACTGCACCCACTCGGTCTAGACGTTGGAGCAACCTCTTGGTACCATAAGGGTTTAGGGACTTTCACCCAGGGATATCTATAGCACTCCATGTAGAACAAGATTTTCGGTATCCAATCCTTCCAACCACGATATGCCTATGGCGGCTATGGTACTGATGTCGCTAGGGCGTACTGTATACATGTCACACAATGCGAGATGCATGAATCACGCAATCCAGTCATGCAACAATCATGCGCGTACCGTGCGCTCATGTGGGCATCTCCCTTTACTAGGGAGTCCCATAACAATCTGTCCAAAGGCCTGTATTATGATCAATCACTCATCTCATCACAAGCATGCAGATGATACGTATGGGCATGTATTATGATGTTATGTTGTCACATACTCATAATTGATATTGATAACCGGTGTCGGCCTCGGCAATCGGCATCGATAATCAACATCGGTAATCAACACCGATAATCAGGGTCGATAATCGGTGTCGGCCGTGGTTATGAAGTCATTCGTCTACAGCGAATGGGGCCCACTTATTTGGGGTTAACTCATAAAGAGAATGGGCCTAACAAGGCCCATGGGAATGTCACAATGAGGACATCTAACCATCATTGCCCATCAATGTGGACGTCAAACCAACATTGCTCCCAAGGGGTGGTTTACATACGGCTAAACATATAGTGGGCCTATGGCCTCATGTACAATCATGATGGGCCTCATTTACGTCACATAGGCCTTGTCATTCGGGCCAACATACATCATATCGGGCCTTGAATACACACAACAGGTGGGCTTCGCACTAATGCCTCGAATACATCTCAATGGGCCTCTTATGTCAAGCGGGCCATGTCACATGGGTCACACTATATGGGCCACACCAACGGGCTTCATGTACATCAAATAGCTCGCATCGATGGGCCTCATGTATACCAATTCGGGCCCACCCTTATGTATATTTGAGGTTCGACCTATTCCCAAGTTAAAATAGAGATAAATGAAATGAAACAAATATCAACTTAATTGGAAACTAATGTTGCCCTTAGAGTTGAGTGGTGGATGCCACGTTCCACTATTTAAATGGTGGGGTCCACTTGAACTTTATATCTGATTCACTCATTTTCCCATGCTATACAATGATCTCATAAATGGTTGGATGGTATGGATGCAACATATGATTCATGGTGGGCCCCACCATCCAAACCGTGGACAGTGTAGATAAGACACGTACATCATGTGTGGCCTGCGGGCTGGCTGCTAACAAGAGGAGCAGCTACATAGTTGCTGTGTAAGCAGCTTGCTGCACACCAATGGCAGAGGTGGGTCCCCTGTAGGGCCCACCGTTATATAAACATACAATATGGAATTATATATAATATATATATATATATATATATATATATATATATATATATATATATATATATATATATATATATATATATATAATAGCTGCTGCTGTGCAGCTTTTAGGTAGTAACAGGGAGAGGTGGGTAAATACACGTAGGGCCCACCCTCTCAAAAGTACCTATATAATATATAATGTATATTATACAATAATAATATATAATATATCTATATTATATAATCAGGTGACGTCCAGGCCTTTGGACGGCCTGGACAATCACAAACGTCGAGGGCCCCACACATGGGGTGTGTCCCACCATCAGAGGGACGGTAGACACAATACATGCATCACGGTGTGGCCCACCCAAAAATGGATGGATGACATGGGTGGGTCCCATTGACCCCACGCCAGCTGACACTTCACTGCTGTCACTGCCACTAGGGATGGATGCCAAGACCTCAGCATAGAAATGAGGTATCTTTCACACAGTCTACCACGTGAGTTATGGGGGCCCATTGTTGAAATGAGGTACCTCCACTCAGTCTGCCAGTGAGCTATGAATTTGGGAGGAGGGCCCCACCTGGACGTGGCCCCACCGTTAGAGGTGGTGAGCGGTTTGGATGAAACACACATTAAGGTGTGGCCCACTAAATGGGTGATGGATGGTGATGGGTCCCACGGACCCCACCATCACTCACATCACTGATAGCCACCCCTTGTCAGTCCGCACTTCACTCTACACACGTCCAGTGTCCCTGGACGCTAGATAGTGTGGGTATAACACACGCATCATGGTAGGCCCCACAGGGACATGGCCCACTTGACTTTTGGATCAAGCTGTTATTTGTGTTTCCCCTACATCCAGGCCCACCCAAAGGTGGTCAGCAAGGTGGGCCCTACGGATGAGACGGCGTGGATCATACATCATAGTGGGGTCCACAATACAAGAGAGAGAGAGAGGCCCTGCCATTATGGGCCCCTCTTTGATATAAAGCCTACATCAAGGTGGGTCCCATCATAAGTGGGCCCTTACATCACAAAAAGACAAAGAAATGGAGATCCAAGATCACCCACTGTCTTCTTCTTGCTCCCTTGGCTTCCTTTGCTCCTTAGCTTCGATTCCAACGGAGGAGATGAAGTTTGGATGGTTGAGATGGGAGATGAGAAGGGAGGAAGTGGGTCACACTTGTAGCTTGGGAAATATGGGAGAGGCTTGGACGTGAGATTGTTTTTGGGTTGCTTAGAGTGAGTTTGAAAAATGAGAAAGAGGGTTGTAAAGAGAGAAAGTGAGATGGGTGATGGATGTGTAAGGGACTTTTTGACTTTGGGGTTGCTTGGGGAAGGGTGAAATGTCATGTGTACTTGACATGTGCTTGACATGATGGGATTGATTGATTGATTGATGTGACAAGTCGTAGAGATTCTCTCGAAATTCGCATGCTTGACGTTTCCTCACACCGAACGCTGGTCCACATCTCCCGGCCAGAATATCGGATCGGCGCGCGAGACACGGCATCAGAACCGCGGCGACGGCGCGGTTGTTAGGGTACAAGTCTTGAGTTGAGTCGACTCGGGTTGACGGCATGTGAATCAGGGTAGTGCATAAATACCGGTTAGGGGTCGAAGGTTGCCGAAATTCGACCGGGAAGACCGCGGAAACCTACGGAACGGTACGATCTAAGATACGAGGCTTACAACAGACATGAAATTCAACGGGGCAAACATGAAATTGAGAGGGGTAAACATGAAATTAAGCGGGGGAAACTGGAAATTGAGCGAGGGAAACTAGAAATTGAGTGGGGCAAACTAGAAATTGAGCGGGGCAAGTTGGAATTTAAGTGGGGCAAACTAGAAATTGAGCGGGGCAACATAGAAATTTAGCGGGGCAAACATGAAATTGAATAGGGAAAACATGAAGTTGAGTGGGGCAAAGATCTGAATATCCGAATAATACATGAAAGGAAATATCCCAAAATGAATATCTAGTCAATTTATCTCCCTCTTTATAGCATTGATTGTGGACTGTGTTCATAGAGCATTGACAAATGATTGCAGGCTTGCGTGTTAGCATTGAAGTGCAAAATACAAGTCAGTAAACTGAAAACGAAGGAGCTTAAGTTGTTGAACTGAGTGGTAACAAGACATCATGCATGAGGTTCTAAAGTGACAAAACTTCTTATTAGTTGTGTCTTAAGTTCATTTGAAGGGAAGTCATCTTTCATTGTTGTGCAGGAACAAGTATTTGGACGAGATATAGAGGTAGGTCATACTCATCCCACTAATAAAGTAGAAAAAACTCATCCCACTATTTTGGGACTTGCTAGGCAATCCGTAATTTTCTTATTTTTCATCTTTTTTTGCAGTTCAGTGTTGGACAGTATATTGGTGACATAGAAATCCACTGGTTCAAACTTGGAAAAACCTTTGTCAGGATGCAGAACTGGAGTTTATTTTAAGTGAATCATAAGAGCGGGCTCTAGTTACAGATTCATTAAATCAGTCTGGTCCCACATAGCTTTATCATGTTAAAATTAAAGATTCTTTGAAAAGAGTTGAGACTACTCAATTCCTTGGAGTAGGTTAAAAGATGAAGGAATGATTGTCTTGACTTCAAGGATTAAAATTCCTTGGAGTTTTGAACTTCGATATTATCGATATATGCTCGATATATCGATATTAAATGCATATGTTAGTGTTGGCTGCTGGATAGTTTACAGACAAAGTCGATATTATCGAGCAAGAATCGATATATCGAGTTTTGAATATCGATATTATTGAGGCATGCTCGATATATCGAGATTTAATGCAAATTTCACCATTTGTTGCTGGACAGATTACGGGAAAATTCGATATTATTGATCATATCTCAATAAATCGACATACATAGACTTCAATAATATGCAATTTTCATTGTTGTTGCTGGACAGTTTACAGGCAAACTCGATATTATAGATAACTAGTCGATATATTGAGATCTTTTGGCTTCGATAATATCAGTGATATATCGATACGTGTCTATATGAGCTTCTACAACTATCTTCATGGGCATAATCTATTAATCATCGATTCTATCGACCAAGTCACGATAATATCGATGACTTACAATCGATATAATCGATGATATATCGATAATATTGATGGCCAAATGTTTCAAATTTAGAATATTTTTATTATTATTTTATTTTTTAAAGAAATTTAGGCTGATTTCATGTTTGGATTATCGATAACTGGTCGATATATTGAGAGAGGGTACTTTCTCGCTCTATGAGTTCTGGGTCTTTTGGCATATTTAGACTTCTCGCTACAAAATCACACCCATCCTTGAGATCAACCATAACACCCATCCTTTCCAACTCATTTCTATAAGAAGGCACTGTTTCTTTCGTATTCTTAGTGCAATTCAGCATTGAGAGAACATTGACACTAGTTAGACCACCCGAAGATGAGAACTGAACGACAACTGTCTTAATTAAACTTTCGAACTATGACCACCCCAATTTCATTACCATAAAAGGATTCATCAATAAAAATCGTGGAGGCTATATTCCCCATTCAACAAAATAAGACTAACCATTTGAGCATTGGATCTGTGAAAACTGGACCCTTTTTCATGCATCCAAGATAAGTTAGAGGGTGAGAACTCTCCTTTGCCAGAAGTAATGAAAGGCGATCTGACATTAGAATAAGCTGGAAAGGTAACCTCATACAATTTACCAAATTCCATCGCCAGAGGCAGTCTAGGAGGGCAACTTGGTTATTTGAGTGGGGCAAGCATGAAATTCAGTGGGGTAAACTGAAAATTGAGTGGGGCAAGCATGAAATTCAGTGGGGCAAGCATGAAATTGAGCGGGGCAAACTAGAAATTTAGCGGGGGAAATATGAAATTCAGTGGGGGAAACATGAAATTGAGCGGGGCAATTAGAAATTCAATGGGGGAAACATGAAATTCAGCGAGGGAAACATGAAATTGAGCGGGGCAAGCATGAAATTGAGCGGGGCAAACATGAAATTGAGTGGGAGAAACATGAAATTCAGTGGGGGAATCATGAAATTGAGCGGGGGGCAAACTAGAAATTCAGTGGGGAAACATGAAATTGAGTAGTAGAGCAAACTGAAATTTGAGCGGGGATTTTATGTAACCCTGACCAATATGGAAAATGGCAAATGTACAATGTATATTCAACAATGTATACAACATGAAATGGTACATGAATGGGACAACAATGTACAATGTATATTCAACAATGAAATTAATACAATGTATATAATACAACATCTCTGCAAAATTCCTCCCATGCCCTTGACAAATATCATCTACAGACTAGAGAGAAGCGATCATAAGCTATTGACTTCCTCCAGTCGGCAGTGAATTTTTGCATATATATTTCCACCAAGGTGAGACCACTACAACAAAATGTCGATGGATTTCATTACGAATATGCCGCAATCATAACCATTGTCCTGCTTTGGTGCCGATCTATCGACTCTGACGGTCTACTTCTTTCCTTCAAGCGCAGTGCAGTCTCCAGTGGCATGGAAGAGAATGGGGTGTGCATTAGTCATATTCTTCATCTTCTACTTGTACTTTATTAATGGATTTGTGCTTGATCTATTCACAATAACGGTATCTCTTTTTCTAAGATAGATGACCAGCAAAAACCAATGTGAATTTTCATGATTTATGGGCGCATACACCTGTCCATGATTCAAAAGATAATATATTAGTCAAAACATGATAGAACACATAACAGTTAGAGATGATGTTTTATGACGAGTACATTACCCGTTCATAACACCAAATCGCTTTTTTGTATGATTTATCTCGCTGCTTGGAAATTGCGTAGGTCATGGTCAGCTTGTCTATTAGCGAGGCCCGTTCTGATGTCGATTTGGAGGCCTTTTATGCAATTAAAACTGGCAAACACGCCTCAAGGCTTTGCTATTACAAACATGATCAAATATCGATATATGTAATAAAAAAATGGGAAAATAGATTAAGGATTGCTGAATTAAACAGTTGTCGTAAAGAACGTGGGACAGAACTTGCAATCCTGAGGATATGCAAGTAACTGGTCGAATTGCTTTTTCTCAAGGAAATCGATGTATTTGTCGATAACCTAATCAATAGGATAGTACGAATTAGTCATAGATTAATATAACAATTAATTATATGTTAATTAATGCATATAGAGAATAAATTAGTAATGATTACCTCGCTATCAACCCATGCATCCTTCATCCATATCGTACTGAACCATTTCTTCACTATCATGTCCTTGTTTGCTTCATACCAGTCCTCTGCCTCTTTCACTTCCTGTGCGGATAGTATCCTTAATGGTTCCATCTGTAAAGGAAATGGTATTGGAGAAGTAGCAAAGGTTTTTTTTTTTTTTTGTTAGTTGGTACACCCACTGTTAGATCACACTTCGCTGTTAGCCACCTCCACTAGGGAATCGATGGAGAAGTAGCAAGGTTGTTACTTTTGCTTGGGTTCACGAACCTCCCCAAGGGTTGTATCGAATGCAGACAAGGACAAGTACGGAAAAACCTTGTAATATGACGGCTTCAGTACCCTTCTGGTTCTCATTGATAAACGGGATGAGAAGTGGGATCCCTCAAATTGTTGAGTTTTTACTTAGTAATTCTTCATTCACAACCTATTGACCATACAACCACTTAATAGTAGTCTATTTTTCTCATGACTGTCTAGGTCTAAAGTATTGTCAAGACCATGGCCATTTCATCAGCATAGACCATCTTTAGTAGTCTCTTCTACTTATTTTTCCTTTTGCCAATTGAAAACAATGTAGCATTTCATGAATTGGAACAAGCTTCATATGAAATCGAAATAGAAATTAAGAGAGGAAATACCGAAAATTTTGAGAGACAAACTATCAAAATAAGCGAGGCAAACTAGAATTTGAGCGTGCAAACTGCAAATTGAGCGGGGCAGGGCAAGCATGAAATTCAGCGGGGCAAACTTGTATTTTAAAGGAAAAAACATGAAATTGAGCAGGGCAAACATGAAATTGAGCGGGCCAAACTGGAAATTGAGTGGGGCAAGCATGAAATTTAGTGGGGCAAATATGAATTTCAGCGAGGCAAACATGAATTTCAGCGGGAAAACATGAAATTTAGCGGGGCAAACATGACATTGAGCGGGGTAAACATGAAATTGAGCTAGCCAAACTTGAAATTGAGCGGGACAAACATGAAATTCAATGGGGCAAACATGAAATTGAGAGGGAAAAACATGAAATTGAGCGGGGCAAACATGAAATTGAGCGAGCAAAACTAGAAATTGAGCGGGGCAAACTTGAAATTGAACGGGGCAAACATGAATTGAGCGGGGCAAACTTGAAATTGAGCGGGGCAAACATGAAATTCAGCAGGTTGATGAGCGTCAAATATTGCATATCAGACCCCAGTTATTGCACGATTTTATGTATATCATAACGCCTAATGTCATAATTTAATTGTGTTTTGTCGCAGGATGAAATAAAAGCGTGGATTGAAAAAAATGATATTAAAAGCATGAATTTGATGCTCCAAAATTACCAGAGCTCGGGATGGACTCCAGAAAATCAATAATGAAGATTTTACACGCCTGAGATCTGAGGAAAGCAAGCCAAAGGGGCCCGAAAAAGGTCCAGAATGCAAGATCACATGTTTCCCGCCATCCGATCAGTTCAAAACTTCATACATGGGATGAGGGCCATAAATTAACCGTACATATTAAATTTCAACCTCTGGATATCTCGGGAAGTGCCCCAATGGACAAATCAGCCCACAAACCATCGATTCTGGGCCCACCTACAATCTGGATATGCCTCAAATCTGGTCTCATCCCGTTTTATGAGCAGCTATAAAAGAGGAGTGATGGACGTGGGAAAGTCATTCAGAAATTGGAGGATTTCCAGATCTACAGCAAGGGAGACAAGAAAGAGAAGAAAGAGAAGAAAGAAGAGAGAGAAATTGGTTTGATGTTTTCTTTATGAATTTTATTTATCCATCTGTTTAATGGATCTTATGGGTAACTAATCTCTCAGCTAGGGCTGAGATGAAGCCCCTAATTTGATTAACTCTTTTATTTGTTGAATTTACTTTAAACTTGATTGGTGTGTTTCTTTTTCTAAGTGGGCTTAATTGGTTTAAATTCCATACTTCTCCATTTATGAACTCGACCAAAGTATATAGATGGATGTTGTTTGGATGCTTATTCTAGGTGCTTGTGTCTGATCATGAACAAGTTTCCTATAGAGGAAGAAACATGGTGCTTTAATGAACTATACATTCCATGTGCCCGACCAAGGACATGGGATATATTATTCATGGCATTGCTTAAAGGAATTAGACATTCTGTATACCCGAGTAAGGACACAGATTGTGCTTTCTCTATACAAGTGGTATCAATCTAGATTAGGTGAATCAATAGACAAAACAAGGGTTATGATAATTAGGGGTGGATTCGAAAGTCCTAGTGCTCTTTCTCTGATTGAATTTTCTTCCTTATTCTCAATAGTTATTTTCCATAAATTTGTGTTAGTAATTCGCTACATTAATTGTTGGATTAGTTAAGGAGAATCACAGATTTGAATTGTGACGACCAGTCCTCGTGGGATTCGACCTCAATCTTACCGAGTTTATTACTACATCACAACCCTATACTTGGGGAGTGAACAAGTTTTTGGCGCCGTTGCCGGAGACTGTTTCGGTCCAAATTGAATTTAGGATTCTCTCTTATCATAATTCATAGCGTAGGATTTTACTAACTTAGAGTTCTTTTCTTTATTCTAGAAATTAACCTATTTCCTGTTTTGTAGGGTCCTGAGATAAACTTCTAATTTGGAAATCCCTTTCTAAATTCTTTACTTTTTTTAATTTTTAGAATTAGGTTTTTACTTTTTAGAAATTTTCTAATTCTAGAATTTCTTTTGAATTTTTAAATTTTCTATTTTTAGATTTAGATTTTTTTCTCTTAAGTAACTTTCTATTTTCTAGGTTTAGAAATTTCTTTTTCCTTTTAGAAACTTACTTAGTTATTTATTTTTAGAAACTTTCTTTTTTAGAAATTAACCGTTGCTTAGGATTTTTCTATCATTATTTTAGGAAACTTGATTTGTTTTTGTTTCTATTTTCAGGAATTGAGGAAGAAAGCTACTAAGTGAGGAGGAGCTTCCTAAATCTTCTGACATCAATAATCTCCTTTTTCCGGGTTCTTTCTTCCCATTCTTATTTACATAGTTTTAACTTGTTTTAGAATATCATAGTTTCTAGTTCTAGTTTTCTTTCTCTTAGGTTGTTACTTAGTTTATGCTAGGACTTAGATCTCTAGATATAGAACTAGCGTCTTGTGATCCTGAAATAGAAAGAACATTCCATAGAAGATTGAGAGACATCCCAGTTGAAATGACGAACGAGAATGAAGTTAAAGCGCTTAGGGATTATTCAGCCCCTGTCCAGTTTAATGCACCTTCATGCATAGTGTTGCCAGCCACAACAGCAGCACACTTTGAACTTAAACCTGGGGTCATACAATTATTGCCCTCTTTCTACGGTTTAGACAAGGAGGACCCATATCATCATGTGAAAGAGTTCCTAGACATTTGCTCTACCTTTCGATTCCAAAACTTCTCAGATGAATCAATCCGTTTGCGCCTTTTCCTTTTTCTTTGAAGGATAAGGCAAAAGCATGGTTGAATTCTCTAGAAGTTGGGTCTATCACTACATGGGACTAACTGTCTAGGAAGTTCTTAAATAAGTTCTTCCTGTTCAAAACTAATGCCCTCCGTCGAGAAATCACTAACTTCACACAAAAAGAGGGCGAGCACTTTCATGAATGTTGGGAAAGATGGAAGGACTTGCTTCTTAAATGTCCACACCATGGTTTTGAGAAGTGGTAACAAGTGCAATACTTTTATGACGGTTTGACACCCCAAAATCGTCGCATGGTTGACGCCACTAGTGGAGGGTCCTTCATGACCAAAAGCGATACCGAAGCGTGGAAATTCTTTGAAACCTTGTGTGAAAACTCCCAGCAGTGGGACTATTCAGATAGAGGTGAAAGAAGTCCTCAACCACAAAAGAAAGGTGGTATATATGAGATAGGAGTCACGCCTGATCTCTATGCCAAGATTAATGGCCTGACAAAGAAGGTTGACGCTCTGATGTTGCATAATGGACCTTTACAAACAACTCAAGTCGAGGCTTGTGCCATATGTTCTAGTCCTGCCCATCCTACGCAATCTTGCCCATCTGGTGCAGCATTTCCAGAATTCCTCTCTAAACAAGTTTATGCTTTGAACACCTTTCAGAAACCTGGGAATGATCCTTACTCGAACACATACAACTCAGGGTGGGCTAGACATCCAAATTTTTCTTGGGCAAAAGGACCACAACAAGGAGGACCATCTGGAAATCCTCCTATGCAACCTTAGCAGTTTCCGCAATATCAACAACTGCCTGCACAATCAAGGAACCATCTCTTGAGGATACACTCCATCTTTTTATGCAGAGCTCTCTCCAATTCCAAAAAGACACCCAACAAAACCTTACTAGCCAACCAGCAAAGCTTACATGCAAATGCGCAATCCATTGCCAAGCTGGAAGTACAAATGGGTCAACTAGCTGCCACATTGAGTGAGAGAGAGAAGGGTAAGTTCCCTGGCCAACCTGTGGCTAATCCAAAGGGACGGTATGAGATTGGCTCTAATTCCAATCAAGGGCAATATCATGAGCAAGCCAAATCAATCACTACCCTTAGGTCAGGCAAACAGATTGACAACAGAATAGAGATGCCTAGGGATGAATCAAATTCTAAAACAGAAGATCAAGATGAAGCAGAGAGTCACAGCAATGCATCCAAAGTCCAAAAGATTTCTGACTCTCCAAGAACCACGGATGTGCCACCTTACGTGCCCAAACTACCCTTTCCTCAACGTCTGACACCAATGAAGAAAAGAAACAACTTTGATGAAATCCTGTACGTGTTTAAAAAAGTGCAAGTCAACATTCCGTTGCTTGACACTATCAAACAAGTCCCTGCTTATGCTAAGTTTCTTAAAGATTTATGCACTCAAAAGCGTAAGCAGAATGTTTATAAGAAAGTCTTCCTTGCAGAGCAGCTCAGCTCCATGATTCAACGTAACACTCCTCCTAAATTTAGGGATCCAGGAGCTCCCACCATTTTTTGCGGCATAGGAGATCATAAGATCGGGAAGGCATTGCTTGATTTAGGGGCAAGCGTCAATTTGTTACCATATTCGGTTTATGAGCAGTTAGGACTTGGTGAGTTGAAACCGACTAAAATAACATTATAACTAGCTGATAGATCTGTCAAGATGCCCCGGGGTGTTATTGAAGATGTGTCAATCCAGGTTGATAAGTTTTATTTTTCAGTGGATTTCATAGTTATAGATACTCAGCCTGTCCAGAATCCTCATAGTCAGATCCTAGTCATTTTGGGTCTCCATTTTTGGCCACATCTAATGCTATTATAAATTGCAGGAATGGAGTTATGAAGTTGTCATTTGGTAACATGAATATTAAACTCAATGTCTTTAATGCAGGACAACAATCCGCAGATTTGGACGACATATTTGAAGTGGACATGATCGATAGTCTAGTGCAGGACTCCTTCCTCAAATCTTTCGAAGATCCACTTGAGACCTGCTTAGCACAACATGGCACGGATTTTGACATAGATAGTCCCATCCACGAAGTCAATGCACTGCTCGACTGTACTCCGATATTGGAGACTGAAAAATGGAGAGAGAAAGTGAAACCTCTTCATCCCTCTGAGACTCTTCTTGACAGCACAGTTCCTAACTCTGAGAAGGCAAGGAAGAGCAGGTTGCTTAATGTTCTTCGAACATATAAGGCAGCAATTGAACGGAAGATAGCAGAAATACAAGGAGTGTGCCCCACTGTATGTAAGGATCATGCTGCGGAATGTCAC
Source organism: Magnolia officinalis (assembly GCA_021015155.1). NCBI lineage: Eukaryota > Viridiplantae > Streptophyta > Magnoliopsida > Magnoliales > Magnoliaceae > Magnolia > Magnolia officinalis. Next base: position 40,461,206 of record JAJHSJ010000015.1, read on the forward strand.
GTAAAATGCAAAGGAAGTATGATCCTAACATGGAAGAAGTCGTTTGAGCAGAAGTCCTTAAATTATTTGACGACAGTGTCAGTTACCTCATTGCAGATAGCACAGCTCATGGGAACTCACATCACTTGTCTGGGATTGGTTAACCACAGTGTTGAGGTAAGTTCTTTGGCGGACCCTGGTCTTCAAGATTAGTTAATTCATGGTCCATCCTTGTCTAGCTGAAGACGTTAAACTTAGCGCTCCTAGGAGGCAACCCAGCATTTCATTCTATCTCTTTTTCCTTATTAGTTAGTTCAATGTTTGTGGGTAACATTACTGCAAACCCTCACGAGACTACAACTCATCCACTAGGGGTAACCTAGGGGTTTAAAGGCTTGTTGCATACGCTAAATGCAATCGAGAGCACCTGCGAAAGTGGTATAGGTAGGATATTTTATTTTATTGATTTCTCTCTTGTGCTGACCTACTTTTACGTTGATATTTTTGGGAAAGCCTCTTGATTCTTCATCCAGGTACTATCTTTCCCTCACTCCTCTTTTCTTTTCGTTGTCTCATCTACATCGCATGCTTATTTCTTTTACATTGAGGACAATGTAGATTATAGGTTGGGGTGGGAGATTAGGTTACCTAATCAGTATTTTCTTGGTCTTGAGCAAAATTGTGAAAATTTTTAAAATTTTCTGGAATTTCTATTGAATTCAAAGTGATTTTGAAGGATAGTTGTGATTTTGAAATTACAAGATACAGAATGTGAGTAATTTATGACTCTTGGATTCGGTTGTCTGGCAGATTTCACACTTAAGTTTGAATTGTTAATCCATGATTAGAAGTTGTAAACATTGATTGAGCCAGGATTGCACATATCAGATCTCACTTACACATTAAGTTTTCAGTTCGATATTAAATGGTAACTTGGTAATCACTAAGCATGAAAGGAACCAGCCTGAAAAACAAAATTTTTAGCATCAGTTTATAAAGAAGAATTGAAAGAATAAGTCGCATAATTGTCATCATAGGTTTGCTCCCTATAGATGAAGATTCGATTCCCCATAGTTGACATGAGAAAAGAGTTAGGCGACAAGTTTTCACCATAGGTTTGCTCCCTATAGATGAAGATTCGATTCCCCATAGTTGACATGAGAAAAGAGTTAGGCGACAAGTTTTCACCATAGGTTTGCTCTCTATAGGTGCGGATTTGATTCCCCTCTTTGGCGCTACTATTTATAAAGAAAATCAAAGGATGGTAGAATGAAAAGTTAATCTGAAAGGCAAGTGATGGATTCAGGTTTAGTCGTTATGCACTCCGTTGTTAATTACCAATGATATCATGCAATTAACAATTGGATCTCTTAATGATTGTAAGCCGAGATTACACTATACACTAATGGAACTCAATGTTTAGGATGTTCTAATTCATGGTTTAATATTTTGAACTTGATTATGAAATTTACAGTGAACTTGATTCCGGGAGAAAATCCCACTCACCATGCATGAATCTTAGAATGATCACTTCTCAACTATCTGTTCACAAGTCACTTAAGTTTACAGGAATTGTCTTTTATTTCTGAAATTATTTTTCGCATGTTTTACTTGGGACTAGCAAAATGCTGGTTGGGGGTTGTGATGAGGGTCAAATATTGCATATCAGACCCCAGTTATTGCATGATTTTATGTAAATCATAACGCCTAATGTCATAATTTAATTGTGTTTTGTAGCAGGATGAAATAAAAGCGTGGATTGAAAAAAATGATATTAAAAGCGTGAATTTGACGCTCCGAAATTACCAGAGCTCGGGATGGACTCCAAAAAACCAATAATGAAGATTTTACACGCCTGAGATTTAAGGAAAGCAAGCCAAAGGGGCCCGAAAAAGGTCTAGAATGCAAGATCACATGTTTCCCGCCATCCGATCAGTTCGAAACTTCATACATGGGATGAGGGCCATAAATTAACTGTAAATATTAAATTTCAACCTCTGGATATCTCGGGAAGTGCCCCAACGGACAAATCAGCCCACAAACCATCGATTCTGGGCCCACCTACAATCTGGATATGCCTCAAATTTGGTCTCATCCCGTTTTATGAGCAGCTATAAAAGAGGAGTGATGGACGTGGGAAAGTCATTCAGAAATTGGAGGATTTCCAGATCTACAGCAAGGGAGACAAGAAAGAGAAGAAAGAGAAGAAAGAAGAGAGAGAAATTGGTTTGATGTTTTCTTTATGAATTTTATTTATCCATCTGTTTAATGGATCTTATGGGTAACTAATCTCTCAGCTAGGGCTGAGATGAAGCCCCTAATTTGATTAACTCTTTTATTTGTTGAATTTACTTTAAACTTGATTGGTGTGTTCTTTTTCTAAGTGGGCTTAATTGGTTTAAATTCCATACTTCTCCATCTATGAACTCGACCAAAGTATATAGATGGATGTTGTTTGGATGCTTATTCTAGGTGCTTGTGTCTGATCATGAACAAGTTTCCTATAGAGGAAGAAACATGGTGCTTTAATGAACTATACATTCCATGTGCCCGACCAAGGACATGGGATATGTTATTCATGGCATTGCTTAAAGGAATTAGACATTCTGTATGCCCGAGTAAGGACACAGATTGTGCTTTCTCTATACAAGTTGTATCAATCTAGATTAAGGTGAATCAATAGACAAAACAAGGGTTATGATAATTAGGGGTGGATTCGAAAGTCCTAGTGCTCTTTCTCTGATTGAATTTTCTTCCTTATTCTCAATAGTTATTTTCCATAAATTTGTGTTAGTAATTCGCTACATTAATTGTTGGATTAGTTAAGGAGAATCACAGATTTGAATTGTGACGACCAATCCTCTTGGGATTCGACCTCGATCTTACCGAGTTTATTACTACATCACAACCCTATACTTGGGGAGTGAACACAGGTCAAACATGAAATTGAGCGGGGCAAACATGAAATTCAATGGGGAAAACATGAATTTCAGCGGGGCAAACATGAAATTAGCAGGGCAAACATGAAATTCAGCGGGAAAAACATGAAATTCAGTGGAAAAAACATGAATTTCGGCGGGCCAAACATGAATTCTTAATGTCAACAGGGATCTTACAACTCAAGGCTTGAAAGGTTATATATGCGATCACATAAGTCTTCGTACAAACTTGGTAAGCCTATAAGTATCCTTATGGAAGCTATTTTGTTAGGGATTTACGAGCTACCTGTAAGTATCCATAGGTAAGCCTGTAATCTATTTTAGTAAGATTGTAAGTATCCTTATGGAAGCCTGTAAGTATCCATATGGATCTTACATTCATGTTGCTAGCTATTTTGTTAGGAATTTACAAGCTACCTATTTTATCATGAATTTAGAAACATGACATCTGCTTTAGTTTATCGTCTCTTTACTTTGTACCAAGCAAAGGCGCAAACTAGAAAATGATTGATTGCTAATTATATGGTTGAAATAGCTATTTTAGAGTTGAAGATATTTGCTACTCCTATGCCATCTATCACTTGCAACTACAACTGCAGCTATGACATCATTTCGGGACTTGATTAAGTTAAAATCAAACAAATGTTAGGTCTAGGAAGGGTAGATAAAAAGTAGGATTTATCCAAGGTTAGAAGGACCCAATCTACATCTTAAATTCTAAACATGAAATTGAGCGGGGCAAATACAAATTGAGCAGTGCAAACATGAAATTAAGCGGGGCAAACATGACATTGAGCGGTGCAAACTGAAAATTCAGCGGGGTAAACTAGAATTTCACCGGGGCAAACATGAAATTCAGCAGTGCAAACATGAAATTGTGCAGTGTAAAGTGAAAATTGAGCGGGGGAAACATGAAATTCAATGGGGCAAAGTGAAAATTGAGCGGGGCAAACATGAAATTCAACGGGGCAAAGTGGAAATTCAACGGGGCAAACTAGAAATTGAGCGGGGCAAACATGAAATTGAGCGGGGCTGTAACGACTCGAAAATTTTTGTACAATGGCTCGAGTACCGCCTCGACCAGAAATCACTTAGGATTAAATCCTTTAGAAATTTGACAAAGTTAACTAAGTGCTAAACTAGATTATCCATGAAATCCATTTGAATCGCTTTAAATACGATCTGCAAGACCCAAAACTTGCAAAATCATTGACGCTAGGTTACCATAAAGTTTAGGATCAAACTCATTACCCGACTGCTCTTGGGAACACATTGAAACTCCGTATCAGGTCTAGACCGCACATCGGGGAGTCCGAATAATACGAAGTTAAGGACTTAGGACCGCCTCGCTGGGCTTGACAACTATCTCGGAAATCAAATCCAGACAGTGTCCTACGGCTGTTCGCTCGAGTCCGGAGCGAGAGAGTGCGAAAACACTTGTTTTCTTTACAAATTAAATATCTAAATAGTGATCTGGCACGTGTCGCTTGCGGACATTTTGTAAGCAATCAGATCGTCAGAATCTGACCCAAATACACCCTCGGATCAAGAAAAATTTCACAAACATATCCATGTACTTGGAATTTCGGATCGAGACCCACTGACCGTTGAACTGAAACTGGTTCGCCACGCGTGATCTGGAAACCCTACTGGAACGAAAAATTAAATTTACCTGGATCCAAAGTCTGTGAGCTTAAGTCAGACTTTTAGCTCAAGGAGGCCCGCCATAAATCCTCCGTTGAGCTGAAACAATGCTGCTTTGGTTATAACCTAAGTATACCTTGTCCTCAAGTCTAGTTTGGAGAGTTTTTAGGCTATATAAGGACCTTAGAACCCTCTCTCTCACAGCCATACAAATTTGAGAGAAATCCTAGAGAGAGAAGTGAGAAAAGAGAGAGAAAGAGTGAGAGAAGTGGGAGAATCTCCCTACTACCGTTCCCTGCCACTACACTAGCTGCACCACCTGGTTCTCATCGCTTTCCTGGCGATACCGACTTCGTTTTAAGGTAAAAAATCCTAACCCTAATCTGTTTTGGGGTGTGAAGGTTGTAGGTTATGAAATAGCTAACCTATTTCATTCTTTAGGCTACTAAACTGCCGAATACGGAGGCTTAGTAAACCTAGCTAATTCATTGCAATTTTACGGTGTAAGGTGAGGACTTTAGGTGTATAGGTTACGGTTTTCAACGCTTTCAATGTCAGATAATGATAGATTCATGATCTGCTTGCAATTGCACATGTACAAAGTGCTGTTTGTTTTCCATTTCGATTAAAGGTGTAGAATATAGAATTTTACATACTCTAGGTATTCGTAGAAATACCATATACATATAAATTTTGGAAATGTGTTTGCCATGATTATTTGTTGTATGAATATATGGTATATGGATAAAATACTTATTTGGCGAAAAGATTCGCCATAATACATGTTTGCTAATATACACTATGTATGTAGAAATAGTGTATTGTAGAAAGTACCGTATATGTATATATTTTGGAGATGTGTTTGCCATGACTAATTTCTGTATGAACATTTTATATATGTATAAAATACTTGCTTGGCGAAATGATTCGCCCTAATACATGTTTTACTGACATACACTATGTATGTTGAAATAGTGTATTCTAAGTGTTTGTGAAAATGATTGTGAGAGTAAGTGCTTGGATGCTAGTACCTTAGGTAGGTGTTGAGATGGGGTTCTCAACTACCTTAGAGACATGTATGATTTCCTCCATGTGGTTGTTTACTTTAACTACTTATGAAATATATGTGTTTGTATTCCTATTTATATAGTGCTTTATGATATGCTTTATAACATGCTTTGTAACATGTTTTATAACATGCTTTATGACATTCTTGTTAACATGCTTGAATTACTTTGTTTATTATGCTTTACGCCACATGCTATGAGTAAGGATTGATTGAGTTTGGGACTATGTCTATAGTCCAGATAATCGGTACCAAACTTGAGATCGTGGTTGAGATTCATGTCGCCACGAAAGATGTGTTTGACGAACCCGAGTCGTACTTCAGTTGGCGACAGTGGTTAGGCCACACGAAGTGCTTATGTACTTCATGTCATTCAGTTGATTGTGCGCTCGAGCTAGTCAGGCTCGTCAAGTAACCCGATATGTCTAATGTACGTTCACCATGTTTGGTCACTACTGCTTGAACCTAGGGTACCAAACTTACCAGTGGAATCCCGTTAACCATGGTACCTCGATCCGCTAAGACTCATGAGCCGGGCATGGTGGTATGGGACACCGTGGTTGAGCTGTCGGCCTATGCTGGGGCCACGTGCCTCCCCGTAGTGACCAGTGAGCAACTAGACTCGTGAGCCGATTATGGTGGTATGGGACACTATATTCGTGCTGTCGGCCTACATTGATAAGGTGATGGGGGAGTAGTGTAACCTTTGTGCGTAACAGCCCTGACAGCCCTTTGTAGTGACCTTGAGTATACTCTAAATTGCGGTGAGGCGACGAGTTTTGCTGCAGTATATAGAGTATGGACTAAGCCTGTATATGTATAGTGATGAACCGTTAAAAAGGTAATGGGGGAGTGGTGTAACCTTTGTGCGTAACAGCCCTGGTAGCCTTTGCAGTGACCTAGAAAACACACCATCGTCTGAGATTAACTAGGACTGACGACCCTATAATAGATCATGTTTGGGAATGATACAAGGGAGGTACCTTAGTTTCCCAATACTGCTGTTTGAAATGGACTAATAATTACTCGGTAATCATGCTCATCATCGCACTGCATGTGCCTAGTAGCTGTGGAGCACTGAGGGATGAACGCATTCGCGAACGTAAGATGGTGTTGCATGAGGGTGGTTTGGTAAAGGCATTCATCATGTCATTTCATACTTACATTTAATAAGAGTAGTTAGGATTGTTTGATTGTACTGCTTTATCATTACTGTTTGATTGAATTGATAACATGTTAACCTATGCTTTATTATTCCACCGAGTTAGCTACTCACTCCCACGTTACGGGACGGTGTTGTACACACCAACCAGACTCTGTCTCAGGTGTAGATGGTACGTCGATTCAGGAGGCTGAGCCAGACTACGATGAGGACTAGGACGAGTTCTCATTCATGCAGTACTCTGACGGCTTTGCTTAGGCTGACTGGATCGCGGGGATTTCAGGATTTATCTCTTTAGTTGTATTTTGACCTTTTGATTCGGAAACAATACATGTATATGGTTACTTAGTTGGTGTTCATACTCTGGAGATTGAGATGGTTTTGTTTCTTTACATACCTTATATATACAATTTCAGTCTTTCGCTTGCCTTTATAAAATTGATCTGGAGTATGAATTACAGCTTTGGTATAATCTCACTCATGTTTATTACACTGACACAGACAACATTCAATCATCATCATCTATGTTGCATAAGTGATGTTCTGGAACTCGAGAGTTGAGTTGCTACTCGACCCTCGAATTTCAAGGCGTTATAGGGGCAAATTAGAAATTGAGCAGGACAAACTAAAAATTGAGCGGGGCAAACTAGAATTTGAGCGGGGCAAACTAAAAATTGAGCGGGGCAAACTGGATATTCAGCAGGGCAAACTAGAAATTGAGCGGGGCAAATATGAAATTGAGCGGGGTAAATATAAAATTCAGCTGGGCAAACTAGAAAATCATCGAGGCAAACTTGAATTTCAGCGGGGCAAACTAGAAAATTAGTGGGGCAAACTTGAATTTCAGCGATGCAAACATGAAATTGAGCGGGGCAAACTGGAAATTGAGCGAGAGAAACTGAAAATTGAGCAGGAGAAACTAGAAAATCAGTGGGGCAAACAAGAAATTCAACGGGGCAAACTGAAAATTGAACAGGGCCCACATTGAATGTATGTAGTATATCCACGTCGTCCATCTGTTTTTCCATCTAATTTAAGGGGTTGAGCCCCAAATTAACACATATCAAAATATCAAGTGGATTATACCACAGGAAGCAGTGGGGATAATGATTTCCACAGTTGAAAGCATAGTAGGCCCAACAGTGATGTTTGTTTGTTATCAAACCTGTTCATAAGATCATACAGACATGGATTAATAGAAAACACAATTATAAGCTTGATCCAAAACTTCTGTGGCCCCTAAGAAATTTTTAACATTAGAAGTTCAATTCAAAAACTTCATGTGGTGTGGTCTATCCATTTGAACATGGGATATGTTTAGATTTTTGAGCTCAAGCTATGAAATTATCTGTTAAGGATAAAAGGTGTGTTTGGTTGGTATAAATAATTTATTTCTTAAATTTATGTTAATGGATTCTCGAGAAATTCAAAATTTTCTTATCATTAGAGTTCTAATTCACGGTGTGTTTGGTTGCACCAAATATCATGATATTTCATGATTAATCAGCCTAATTTGGTGCAAAATATCATGAAATTTCATCATATTTAGTATACTCATGTCCACCACAGAACTCAAAAAATTGGCAAATTGCACCACCTCAATGCATCCATTTTTTGCCACCAAATGCATGAAATTCAGCGGGGCAAACATGAAATTAAGTGGCACAAACATGAAATTGAGCGGGGCAAGCATGAAATTCAACGGGGAAAACATGAAATTGAGCGGGGTAAACGGAAATTTAAGCGGGGTAAACATGAAATTGAGCGGGGTAAACTGAAATTTAAGCGGGGCAAGCATGAAATTGAGCGAGGCAAACATGAAATTGAGCAGAGCAAACATGAAATTGAGCGGGACAAACTAAAATTTGAGCGGGGCAAGCATGAAATTGAGCGAGGCAAACATGAAATTGAGCGGGGCAAATTGAAATTTGAGTGGGGCAAGCATGAAATTCAGTGGGACAAACATGAAATTGAGCGAGGCAAGCATGAAATTGAGTGGGGAAAACATGAAATTGAGCGGGGCAAACTGAAATTTGAGCAGGGCAAGCATGAAATTGAGCGTGACAAACATGAAATTGAGCGGGGCAAACTAAAATTTGAGTGGGGTAAGCATGAAATTCAGCAAGGCAAATATGAAATTGAGCGGGGCAAACATGAAATTGAGCGAGCCAAACTGAAATTTGAGCAGGGCAAGCATAAAATTCAACGGTGCAAACCAGAAAATCAGCGGGGCAAACTAGAAAATCAGTGGGGCAAACTTAACTAATAATTTCATGGCTTGAGCCCAAAAATCTAAACGTATCTAATGTTCAAATGGACCGCACCATATGAAAATTTTGAATTGAACTTATACTGTTGATCATTTCTTAGGGGCCATAAAAGTTTTGGATCAAGCTTATAATTGTGTTTTCTATTAATCCATGTCTGTATGATCTTATGAATAGGTTTGATAACAAATAAACATCACTGTTGGGCCTACTATGGTTTCAACGGTGGAAATCATTATCCCCACTATTTCCCGTGGTATGATCCACTTGATCTTTTAAAATGCTTCAATTTGGGGCTTAACCCCTTAAATTAGATGGAAAAACGGATGGACGACGTGGATATACTACATACATTCAATGTGGGCCCAACTGAGTTTAAAATATACCTGTGGTGCATGCTTTCTTCACTGGACTGATCATTTTCAGAAGAAGACAAAATGCTGATAAGGAAGGAGGCCCCGAAAAATGGGTTTCTTGTCTTTCTTACTGGAAACAGAGTGAGGAAAGGGGGTGAAGGAAACGACAGTGAAAGAACTAGTGGAAAGGGCAGTAAAAGCAACACATTGAGACAGGAAGGATATTTTCTTCCTGAAATTGAGCAGGGCAAACTTGAAATTGAGCGGGGTAAGCATGAAATTCAGCGGGGCAAACATGAAATACAACGGTGCAAATTGAAAATTGAGCAGGGCAAACTGTAAATTAGAGTGGGGAAAACATGCAATTTAGCAGGGCAAACATGAAATTGAGTGGGGCAAACTTGAATTTTTGCGGGAAAACATGAAATTGAGCGGGGCAAAGTTGAAATTGAGCGGGGCAAAGTTGAAATTGAGCGACGCAAACATGAAATTGAGTGGGACAAACATGAAATTCAGCGGTGCAAACTGAATATTGAGCGGGGTAAACTGCAAATTTGAGTGGGGCAAGCATGAAATTCAGCGGGGCAAACATCATTGTTTTGGCCTAGTATAATTTGGACGGTGAAAATCATTATCCCCACTATTTCCCATGGTATGATCCACTTGATCTTTTCATATGCTTCAATTTGGGGCTCAACCCCTTAAATTAGATGGAAAAATGAATGCACTACATACATTCAAGGTGGGCCCAACTGAGTTTAGATGGAAAAACGGATGCACTACATACATTTGGGGCTCAACCCCTTTAATTAGGTGGAAATCATTATCCCCATTGTTTCTCGTGGATATACTACATGCATTCAAGGTGGGCCCAACTGAGTTTACTCAGTACGATAGGAGCGTATTGAGTAACTTAGTACGCAATCCGATTTCGCTTGCTACGCCCCACAATCATGTTCATCCAACAACAATATATTAAAATATACATGTAGTGTGTGCTTTCTTCACTGGACCGACCATTTTGAGAAGATAACAAAATGCTGATGTATGGAGATTATGCAATACAATGCTGATAAGGAAGAGGCCCACAAAAAATGGTTTTTTTTTTTGTCTTTCTCAATGGAAATGGAGTGAGGAAAGGAAAGGGGTTGAAAGTGAAACAGTGAAAGCAACGGGTTGGAAGAGTAGGGGTATTTTCGTCTGAAAAATGCCTGGCCGTGCGTTGAAGTCAAATTTTGTATGTTAAGTTTGTGTTGTGTCATAAAAACCACTGGATAAAAGGTGGGGTCCACAGTCATAAATTTCTCCGGTAGGAGGCTTTTTTGAAAAGTCATTGGTACAAGCACGAGCCTGTTAACATTATTCACTCGCGCAATCACGTGGCTCCAACAGGAACACAAGTACAGGATCCTAGCCGTTGGCTACTGTGCTGGACCACAAATCAGGCCGATGAACTCATTGGTTAGCTATACACGTATAAGTACACGAATGGTTAGAAGAACATGACGCATTGTTAGAATGCAATGTACATGTGTCCTCCACCTAATTGGTCGACCAACTTGTGCAGGTTATGCAGGGAAGGACTCGATGAGGTTGATCACCATTTTCCTTAGAAATAATTACTCGAAATTGATAGACTCCTCACAGAGATTCTTGGAATCCATGAGGGATGAAAATTGAAATAATTTTTAATAATTCAAAATAAATTGATTGATAATAAAAATATAAAATTACAATCCTTTAAATATTGAACTCAAATGTGAGAAGAGGTTTCAGACTAAAACTCCAACTCAAACTCCCTAAAGACTTGACCTACTATAGATCGTAAAGTTACTATTTCTAGACTGTCATGATTCCTACTAAAATTTATGGTTTTCAGTAAAAAAATAGTGTCTAATTTGGCTTATTCTCGAAATTTTTTTAGGACACATATTATGTACTGATAACATCATTAACCAGGTGGCTATTGACATTGCTCCGTGGGCCTGACATGATATATATATATATGTGTTTTATCCAATCTATCCATCTATTTTTCTAAATAATTATAGAGCATGAGCCCAAAAATAAGGGAGATCCAAATCTCGATCAGAGTAGACCACATCACAAGAAAATAGTGGAGAGAAAACAAAAATATCATCTTAGGTCTAACTGTTGATTAGGTCATGCATGCCTACCATTAAAAACTTCCTAGGGCTAACTGTAATGTTTATTTGTTGTCCAACCTGTTGATTAGGTCATGCATGCCTAGATGAAGAGAAAACAAAAATATCATCTTAATTCAAAACTTTTGTGGTTCATAAAAAGTTTTTAATGATGAGTGTTCAATCATCATTCTTTCCATTGGGGTGGTCCATATCAGATTTTGATCTGCCTCATTTTTAGGCTCATGCTATAAAATAGTCTACAAAAATGGATGAATGGCGTGGATAGGACATATACATCATGATGGGGCCCATAGAGCACTATCAGTAGCCGCCTCGCTACTATACGCTGTCAATACGCAATCTGTGTTCATTTTTATAAGCCTTTTTCATGTTGGGCATGCCTCTTAAAACTCAAAGGATTAAAAGTTATGATCAAATTAAAACTTACTATTTATAGTAAAAATAAAATTAAAATAGGCTTTCAACGGTTGATTTGATGGAATCTCACAAATTCGGCATGGGAAACTCGGCTTAGCAGGGTTAGTTGGCTAAAGTAGCTTCTCCTACTTGCAAGATACGACTTTTTTAAGGTTATGATGGTCTTGATCACTTCTACCTCTGATCGTGCATTCTTTGGTCGATCTTGGCCATGAAAGTGTCTATGACCCACTCTACATCAGTCCCCTCCACTTCAAAGGTACTCGTCCTCGAGTTCTCGTTCCACTTCGTTCATGATACTCGGTCAGGTTCGTGATGTTAAAAGTACATGAGATCTCCATGTCATCTGGAAGATCAATAAAGTAAGTGTTATCAATGATCTTTCGGAGAATCAGTACTGGTCCAATCTTCTTATTTTTTAACTTGTTGTAGGTCTCGGTCAGAAATCTCTCATTGCGTAGATGGACAAAACATGGTTGCCCACCTCAAACACCTTTTGTCGCCGATGCTTGTCAGGTTGCTCCTTGTACTTGTCGCTCGAGGCATTCAACTTGGCTTTCATATCCATATGAATGCCTATGATTCATTTCACCATATATTCTGCTGCAATGTTCATGACCAGGAGCTTGGGCAAAGGGACCAAGTCAAGTGTGTGGCGGAGCATTCGAACATAAACAATCTGGACTGAGGACTTCTTTGTCGAGCGATTCACCATATTGTTGAACGCAAACTCTGTTTGAGACAAGGTTAAATCTCATTGCTTCGGTTTGTCACCTGAAATACACTAAATGAGGTTTCCTAACGTGCAATTCCCAACTTCAGTTTGCCCATTGGTCTGTGGGTGGTATGCAATACTGAATTGAAGTTGTGTACTAAACCAATTCTCAAGTGTCTTCTTACATGGGATAAAGTGCACAATCTTTAAAAAATGATTTACCACCATGTAAGTGTTATGGTTTCTAGCTCCTATAATTGTCAAATTTTGTAGTGCCAAAACCCCTTGAAATTTGTGTCTTGTGTAGCGCATCAATATATTCAAGACAGTGCAAGGACAATGGTCTCAATATATTCAAGACAGTGCAAGGACAATGGTCTTTCCTTCAAGATCTTCAAATGCAAGATTACTTGTTCATGATCAAGTACAACATCAAGTGTGAATTCAAGCTTACAAGCTTCAAAAGTTCAAGTTTTCAAAGGCTTCATACAAGTTAAGAAAAAGTTTCTATACTTTGATCCTCAAGCTTAAGCTTCAATATGTCACAAATTCAAGGTTCAGAAGTCTCGAGTTCAAGCTTGTACGAATGACAAGATCTCAAGCGTCGTGAACTCCAAAGAAAATCTATCAACTGAAGGAAAAGAAGTTTCAATATTCATACATCATGGATAAGGTATGAATGACCCTAGATTGACCATAGGGTAGGTCATTATGTATACATAATTTAAATTGAGTCACTTTATAAGTGCAATGACTGTTTCTCAACTAGTCTTGGACTTTGTTCGACTAGTCTTAGCACTGACTCGACCAGTCCAAGAATTCCTCGACCAGTCCTAAGGTTGTTACTGATTTTTGAGAATTTTTGTTAAAGCCTCGACCAATCCTAGAGACTGCTCGACCGGTCGTGTGAACAGTGCTTGACCCGTGCTCGACTAGTCCTGCAGCCTGGACTCAAAGTCCAACAACTAAAAGTGGTTCCACACGACCAGTCGTGGACAGGACTCGACCAATCGTGGAGGCCACTCGACCGGTCGAGCAGAGCCTACGACCAGTCATGGAACGACTTTATCCTATCGTGCTTAAAATTTCAAAAATCTGTTAGTCCTATGACCAGTCGTGCCGACCTCAGGACCAGTCGAGAGTGTGATTTCTACAACTATAAATAGAGCACGAATTTTAGAGTTTTATATGCAATTCAAGCTAAATCAACACGCCACTTTGAGAGATAAGTTAGTAATATTCTTAAGCTATTTAGTGCTCATTATATATTCTCTTTAATTAGCTTTCTTTGTATTTGATTTTGTATGTTGCATTCCAATTATATTTGAAAGAGGGATTGAAGTATTCCCATTTCTTAGAATCAAAATCAAATCAAGCTAACCCAAGGTGCTTTAAATTTAAAATCAATCTTGACCTTAGAATCATTTCATAAGTGAGTGTGGACATTAAACTTCTACATTGAACTTCTACTCCGATTTGGTTCTTCTGAGTTACATTTAAAGAAGAATATCCAGGTATTTTACATTACTGTAAATTTCTATCTTTTGGTTTCATTGAGATTGTGCCAGAAAAATCTCTCTGTTTTGGTTTGTCTGAGGTAATCCAGAAAACTCAGAGTGTGGGGTTTTTAAATTGTGTAAGCCCACTTGAAAGACACAATTGTGAGGATTTTAGGTGAACCTTGAAAAAGCTATTTTCATAGTGAACGCTAATATCCACTGTGTAAGGATATTAGGAGTGGAGTAGTTGTGTGGCTGTTTTTCTAAACAGTTGGTGTACACACAAGCGATCCACTATAATTTCTGGTCTTGTGGTTTGATTGTTTATTTCTTTTTGTGGATGGTTGTAATTTCCCTTTTTGCATTTGTGAAGAATGTTGTAATTTCTTTTATGCAAGTGTGAGAATGTTGTAATAGCTTAGATTTCATTCCTTGTTATTTTTTTCTTTATTCCTCTGTATCAGTTTGAGTTCTTGATACACAGACCTTTCTAGGAATCGGGTTGTCCTAACATAAACCTTTGGTTTTTGGTGTAAGGTTGTCCTTAGAACAACATCTGTATTAATCTCTCAATACTCGTACATTTGAGGTTGTATTTATTTTCACCATTGTGAGATTGTTTATTGCTATCAATATTTATATTTTATTTAAATTCCGCTGTTAATTTTTAATTTGGCATGGTCCAATTCACCCCCCTCTAGGACTTAATAGCTCAGCCTTTTCACACCATGAACACCCAATTCATGCTGCGTTGTGTTTGTAGGAGACCAAGCATGAAGTCCATTGATAAGTCCTCACAAGGGCCACCAAGCACATGTAATGGGGTATAGAGACCCATATTTTAAGACTGCCCCTTGGAGGTTTGAAAAGAATGATAGCATTGCACTACTTTATCCATGTCACATACCAATTGCAGCTAGTAATACCACTCCTCAATAAAAGTTTGTGTCTTGTCTCGCCCAAGGTGTCCACTAAGGCCACTTTCCTATAACTCTTGAACAATCTTCTCCCTCATAGAACTTTGGCAGATGCACAGTGCATTCCCTTGACACTCTTGGCACCTCATCCATACATTATTGAAGTTATCGTCTTCGACATACAACTCCTTGAGACAGTCAAAGCCGACCATATCATTGCTCATTGTAACAAGTAGTGATGCACGATGGCCAAGTACATCAGTCACCTTATTCTGTTGCCCTAACTCGTGCTTCAGAACGACTGTGAATTTCTGCAAAAAAGTAACCCATCTTACATGTTAGGATAACTATTAATAAACTTTAAGGCTTGATGGTCAGTGAAGAGAACAAGCTCTCTCTGAATCAGATAATGTCACCAATGTCATAACACTTAAACAACTGTGTACAACTCGAGCTCATATGTCGACAACTTCTTTCAGGCTTCGCTGACCTTCTCACTGTAGAAGGTTGTCGGCTTGTCTTCTTGTGATAAGACTCCTTCAATTATGACATATGAGGCATCACACTCAACCTCAAACAATTTGTCGAAAATGGGAAGAACCAAGACCGGTGTTGTGGATAATTGATGGTTGATTTTAGCAAAGCTCTTGTCAGCCTCATCGGTCCACTGAAATGGGCTCTTTGTCATGTAATTTGTAATGGGTGTAACTATAAGACTAAAATTTCGCACGAATAGATGATAGAAGGTTGCCAACCCGTGGAAACTCCTCACTTCATGAATGTTCATCGGGATCGGACATTCCCTGATGGTTCACACATGTTCATCATCTACATGGATACCCGTGGACATCACAACAAACCCTAAGAACAATAAGTTGTCAGTTAAAAAAACTACACTTTTTCAAATTGAGGTACAACTTGTTAACTGTCAGAACCTGTAGCACCTGCCTGATATGTTCTATGTGCTCTATCTCACCCTGGCTATATATCATGATGTCATCAAAATATACTACTGCAAATCAGCCAATGAATGGCTTCAACACTTGCTTCATCAGACGCATAAAAGTGCTCAGTGCATTTGATTAACCGAAGGGCATGACCAACCACTCATACAAACCTTTCTTAGTCTTGAACGTCGTTTTACATTCATCACCGAGTTGGATATGAATTTGATAGTACTCGCTCCTTAGATCTATTTTAGAGAACACATTGGCACCTTATAGCATATTGAGCATGTCGTCCAGCTGCAGTATTGGGAATCAATATTTATTAGTAATCTTATTAATTGCCCAATTGTTGATGCATATGCTCCAGCTCCCATCTTTCTTAGGCATTCACAACACTAGTATGACACATGGGCTCATGACCTCTCTTAGCAGACCCCTTAGGCATCAATTCCTCCACCTATCCCTATAGTATCTCACTCTTTCGAACTCATTCGATAGTGAGGGCGGTTGGGCAAGCTATCCCTATGGAATAGGTCTTTATGATGTTGGATGTCTTGCATGGGAGGCAAACCATCAGGTAACTCTTTTGGCCAAATTTCTTTTGAATTCGTTCAACAATAACTTTAAACTTGGAGGAATGTTTAAGGGTTCCGATTCCTTGCCCTTTACCACCACAATATATACCTCATTAATTTTCTTGGATTCCTCCATGAAATCCTGAATGGTCATAAGGGAGTTCCCCTCCACTTTAGAAGTTTTGTGGTGGTTCTCTGGTGCCTAGGGGCAAGGATCATCTTTCGATCATCTTTGACAAAGATGTAAATATTTTCTTGTCCTCAGTGGGTCATATCACATTCCGATTGTCATGATCAACCAAGTAACATATGACATGCTTCCATGTTAACCACATCATAAAGTATTTGATCCTTATAATTTTTGCTAGTAAAAAATGAGACAGTCATTATCGGTTACCTTAGTCTCATTCACCTTCTTTATCTAGGCAATCAAATATGGGGAAGGATACTTTGTCATATGTAGTCACAACTTGTCAACCATCATCTTCGAGATGATGTTCTTACTACTTCCATTGTCTATGATTACATCACAGATCTTGTCATTGATGGAATATATTGTGCTGCTGTAAGTGCACCTTTTTCATTGGAGTGTACAATAATTGCCTCATGATCAAGGATTCACCGTGATCCTCGGCCAACCATTCTTCGTCACCAGTTCCTTCCTCAGCGGCTTGTTCATCTTCATCAAATCCAAGGCCCTCTTCCGTTGCATCGCCTTCAGTGTCCCCATCATTAATGGCCATGTGGGTTATGGAGCATTAAGGGTAGTTGTTTGATAAATGGTCTGGTTAGCCACAATGGTAACAATTGTTTGGCATTGACTGACCATAAGGATTTGAAATCCTACTTTGATCCGCTGTTGTGGGTGCTGCACGTTGATGCCTAGATTGATCGCTCTTTGTGTCACGATTTGCAATTGTAAGAGGTTGAGGACATCCTCCTACTGGTTATTTTCCTTTGACCAACATTGAATCTTATGTGAGGCCTATCATGGGGGGCCAAGTTGAAGGATAAGGCCGAGTAGGGACTCTTACAAGTTGCATTTTTACCCTACATGCCAACTAAACCGCTTTATCCACGGTTCTGACCGAGCACATTTGAACTCAGTCCTGAATTGTCAATCGTAAACCGCCTATAAATTATGCTACCTTTTGCGATTCAATCTTCAACAAGTCATTCCTCATTGCCAACCACTAGAATTCTTCAGTATAATCTATGACAGTTTGATTTCCCTGTCAGTAATGTAGGCATTGCTAGAACAATACTTTACTTGTAATCACTGGGGAGGAATCGTGATCGAAGAATGCGTCTCATCCATGGCCATGATCAGATGGGCACCTTGCTCCATCAGGCACGTGAGAGTTATAATTACTCCCACCACACAGTAGCATTGAATTTTAATTTGAATGTTACTAATTTCACTTTTCTATGTTTTGGCACGTCAATGTAAATATTGTTCTGCTTCAGCTAACTAATCAAGAAAATCTTCTATACTCAATAAGTCATTAAAATTGGGAAGTTTGACCTTACCTCGATAATCTCTTTCAGCACAATCTAGTGGATCGCCTCCATGGACCAGTCGTCGAGCAATGCCGCCACCGATGTCCTCGTCGCTAGAGCTTGAATCATCTGGGGTAGCCTACAATTCCCCTCTGAAAGTGCTTTATTAAAATCAGGGTTATGTTGTACAATGACCACAGGCGGTTGAGCATCACCTTAGGATCGAGGCTAAATTAGAGTATCCACAATACGGTCAAGGGTTGCCTACAACCCTTATATGGTCAACTGAGTCTCCCGGTGGAAAGCATCCATTCTTCCTAATAAACAATGAATCCCTGGATCATCGCCCATAGGATTTTGGTCTATTCCATTATTAGTTGCCATCAGTCCGAGGGGAGTCCTCGCTTTAAGACCAATTGATGCAGGGAAGGACATGATGAGGTCAATCACTGTTTTATTCAGGGATAACTACTCCAAATCCATGAACCTTCTCTAAACTCCTCGAATCCACGAGCGATGAAAATAGAAATAATTTCTAATAATTCAAAATAAATTGATTGATGATAAAAAAAAAAATGAAATTACAATCCTTCAAATAGTGAACTCAAACCTAGGAGGAAATTTTAGACTCTAACTCAAACTCAAACTCCCTAAAAATGTGACTTATTATAAATAGTGAACTTAATATCTATATATGATCATGATTCCTACTAGACTTCATGGTTTTCAGTCGAATTAAAACTCAAAGGATAAAAAAGTTACGATCGAATTAAAACTTACCATTTATAATAAAAATGGAAATAAAATGGGCTTTTGACTGCCGATCTAATGGAATTTGGCAAATCCGGCGTGGACAACCTGGTGTAGCGAGGTTAGTTGGCTAAAGTAGCTTCTCCTACCACAAAACCATATATGACACGTGGAAAACTCATTTTGGTTTGTGAGATATGACTGTTTTAGGGTTATGACAGTCCTGATCACTTCCGCCCCAGATTAGGCCTTCTTTAGTCCATCTTGTCCATCAAAGTGTCCATCTTGTCCATCAAAGTGTCCGTGACCCGCTCTACATCAATAGATAATGTTTATGTTGGGCCCCACCTGATGAATGGCCCAGATCCTACACAGATATGCCATTTTTGGCATATATTATCATGATCAAAAGCCCTCAAGCTCATCTTTCTATTATCCATTTGTCTTGGTTACACTTGAATATTTGTTTCATGCTCTCTAGATAAGGTAGATTGAACTCAACCTTACGGTCTAGTAGTCCAGGATGCAACAATGTTGGATCTAGCATGTCAGGCCTGAAATGTGAAGAGAAAACAAAAGGCAAATGGATGAGATGCATCACCAGCCTGCAGGTCATAAAGAATCTAATGAGTAGAATATTGATAAATTGTACAGAATTTTCATCTACTACAATTAGCATAGTGGTGCTAAATGATAATGGGTATAGAATGTTTAACAAAAATGAAAACAAGAAACTATTGTAAGCATAGCAAGTGCTTCTATGCAAATAAATAACATGCACTTTAATAAATGTTTAAACTAGTAAAAGTGACTTATCTGACCGAAGACAACATACCTTCTCTAAAGCAATAGATGGTGTTTTATTCCTTCTGCCACTAAATAGTGCTTCCTGTATTGTTTCCCTCTTGCAACCCTATCCAAAACATATACGACCCATGTTGAGGCATAAATTGATCAGAAGGAAAAAGATATAACTTTCATCATTGTGTTGTGTGGCACACAACAGGATTTGATCAGAGAGTAGTGTTGTACGGCACACAATAGGATTTGATCAGAGAGTAGTGTTGTGCGGCGAACAATAGGACTTACTCAGGGATTATGGTTGTGCGGTGCACAACAGTTAGAATCGCACAATGTTAATATGCGCACGATGGAGATTTGTGTTCTGTGGATTGGGAGGTTGGCATGTGTGGGAGTCTATAAATACTCCGTTTCTGCTTCTAATTCATTCATTCGAGCAATACCAAGAAAGCAGAGAGAGATCCAACTTTAGAGAGATTCAGGTACTTGGGGCATGCATTGTGCGGCGCACAACTCATGGGGCGCACAACCCAAGTGGGCGCTTGTGCACAACCTAAGTGGGCGCACAATAGTTTTACTTGTCAGCTCAGCTCAAGCTCAAGCGATGGCGCACAACTCATGGGGCTCACAACCCAAGTCGGCGCACAACCCAAGTGGGCACACAACCCAAGTGGGTGCTTGTGCACAACCTAAGTGGGCGCATAATAATTTTACTTGTCAGCTCAACTCAAGCTCAAGTGATGGTTTTTCAGGAACCATGGAACATCAGAAGCATGGAATCAATCAAAACAAATATTAGTTCACTTCGATATAGTCGAAGATGCTGCAGAAATAAATGAATATTGGACAATTAATATTTGTATTGAATTATATAAATGCTTTACTTTGGAATCAAAGAAAATAACGGATGTAAATGAATTCAGATAAATAAATGAAGTGATTGTTCTTTTTATTTTTCTTTGTTAATTATTGAGTAAAATAAATTCCCTCGAATCAAATGCATTTATTTCTTGTCGAAACAAAATGGCGACTCCACTGGGGACTAATTATTTACTCGATATTAATATAGGAATAATACTGAGAACTTTCACCACTGTTTGGTGTTGTGTAGATGCCAAAATGGTGACTCTCAATAGGAACATCCACTCTTTCATCTCCAAAGTAGAGTATAATCTCATTTAAGTACTGATTCATGTTGTTTTTACAACTTGTGATGATTAAGGAAAAACTACAATCAATCAATGGCAATCACTCCAAATAAGACAGTCTTATGTTTCACGTCAATAGGATTCGTCATAGAATACGCCAACAAACAAACTTTGCATTGCAAGGAGCAGTCCATTCCAATCAAACGAAAAGAATCGCGAGCAGGTACCGCAGTTATAACAGTTTCACCGTTAGCACAAGAAGATAGAAATGATTGGATCGTCATTTCGCATCGGAGATCAAGAACCCAAAATGTCTCGATTGGCAGGACGAGTCCATCACTGCAAAGAATCAGGGGGCCAGTAACACAAAATATGGCCAGAAAGAACCCCGAACTCTTGCCTCCAGTAATATACCCAAGGAAATCCATTCCTTCATTGACATCGCATGATTTCCCAGCCCTACCCACTATGAAAACTCAATGGACAAGGAAACAGAAGGGTAAGTCACCATTAGTAATCCTACAACCCCCATCTCGCCTTAAAATGTATCACAATTGACCGAGTACCACGAAAGTACAAGAAAATCAAATGAAACTCTTTTTTCGGTGAGCCCCATCTTATCTATATATTCCTATTCTATTCCAACAACAGCTTTGTCTAGGAATGGAGAGCCTGCTGTATGTATGGTCGGAACAAGTGAGGGCCCGCTGCCGACTATAGAGGATTGTATGGCCGAGATGGAACAAGCACAGAAAATGCTGATGGAGGAATGCAGAAACCTCCGAGAGGCTTTAGCAACTCTCACACACAATGTAGCTCAGATGGCTGCTCCTCCAATGATGGATACCATGAACGAACGAGAACAGCAGCCGGAAGGCTCTTAGCCGCCGAGAGTAGGATCACTCGAGTCCGTTCCTGTAGCAAGTCCAATAACTCAAGAAGAAGTGCGACAAGTCATCGAAGAAGCCATCAGGACAGAAAGAGAACGCGAGAATATCAGAAGATTTAGATATCGAACACCTTACCCGAGAGAGGTGGAAGACATTCCTTTTCCAGCCAATTTCAAACATCCTGATTTTTAAAAATTCAACGGGGACCGATCACCGGAAGAGCATCTAATGCATTTCATCACCAGTATGGAAAATTTCTCTATAGTGCCACAATATTGCCATCAGCTGTTCGGTTCCTCCCTTATAGGTAAAGCGTTTCGTTGGTATTCCAGTTTAGCACCAAGATCGATGCGGACTTGGGAGTAAATGCAAGATGCCTTCATGTCAAACTTCTTTTTGTCAGAGAGTGATGTCAGCATTACAGAATTAGCCTCAATATGACAGAGAAAAGGGGAGCTAGTGGAGAAATTCATAGACAGGTGGAAGACATTAGGAGCTTCTTGCGGACAATTGCCATAGGAGAAAGAATAAGTGAAGATGTGCTTGAACTCCATGGAGATAGGAATCGCGTTCGGTCTCACCAGTGTTGATATCAAAAATTTCCATGACCTAGCCACGAAAGCTCATGCTTTGGAACTGATGACCAGGAAAACGCCAGTGTTTAACTATGAAACAACTAGAAGGGGACCCCATAGGTTGATTACAAATGTAGTCAATTATTGAAAGAAAAACCAGGATACAAGAGAGATAAGTGGAAAAAAGACAAAGGAAAGAAGAATCAAATCATCCCAGAGGAAGGTTCAATGATAAAAGACCCAGGTCATTAAATTCTCATGAGGGGTTTTCGTTCGAGAAAGAAGACGTCATTCCTATGATGAATCAGTTGTTGAAAGTCGACATAATAGAATTGCCTCCGTCCAAGCATCCTGAAGAATCATAAAAAAATAAGAGAAAGAGACTTCTGTCTCTATCATCGTCTGATAGGACATCTAACAGAAAACTGCTATACGTTGAAATGTTTAATACAAAGAATGATAAACAAGTTATGATAATAATTGGGAAGGAAAAAGAGAGACGGGAAAGCAGCAGTAAATGTACTCATGGTGCGAGAAGACTCTCATGGAAGAACAGGGAAAGAGAATCACAAAACAATGGGTAAAGTCGCGGTGATCATGTTACGATCAGGAAAAAGGGTAACGAGCCCACCGAAGCTGAAGGCTGAAATAGCAAAGGCGAAAACAACCAAGAATTACTCTGGTAGTGACAGTAATAGGAAGGAAAAAAGAGGAAACAGGGAAAGCGACTTATGATGTGATAAGTCATCTGAAAGGTATATCGACTCGACTCAGTGTTTACGATGCGTTAAGGTTATCAGAAGATTTTCGGCAAAGCTTGATTCAAGCCCTGTCCGACAGTGATGTTAGAGAAGCGTTACTTATGGAAATGGAAAATGTGGAACGCAGGGAACAGGAAGATTGCATGCTAGTAGTTTCCTTCTCTGTTGATGATCTAACTTGTGATAAGGAGCACAATAGGCCATTGATGATCGTGGGTCATATTCGTGGTAAACATGTCAAGTGAATAATGCTGGATAATGGGTCTGTAGTGAATCTATTGGCATTAACAACGCTGAATGAATTGAGATACCACCGCTCTAATTTACGCCCTAGTGGAATGATGATACATGACTTTAACCAAGATGGGCAACGTGTGCTCGGTAAGATTACAATAACACTGGAAATATGAGAGTTAACTGCAAATGTTGTTTGCCATGTTATTAATGTGGTAATGACATATAACCTCCTTTTGGGAAGACCATGGATGCATCAGTATGGCATCATACCTTCCACCCCACATAAGTGTTTCAAATACTGCAAAAATGGGGTGGAACATAAAGTAATAGTCGATGCAAGGCCCTATACAGAAGCTGAAGCCTTCTTTGCTGATGCCGGTTACTATGATGGATTCTCTAGTAAGGAAGAAAAGGAGAATGATGAAAATGAAGCCCTAAGAAATGCTCATATAAAGGTGATAGGAAAAGAAACTACAAAAGCAGAATCGTCTAGGATAGCAAATGCGAAAAAGAAATTCTAATTCATACCAAGGCATTTGAGATAACCGAGACAACTGCCGTTAACACTATTATCACTAGAATAACTGGAAATCTTACAATCAAACTATACGGTGCCATTACCATACGCTAAAAGGAGCAAGCCATTCCTAGTCATTCAAAAGAGATTTCATGTCAAACCCAGCACAAAGTATCCAGAACCGATTGAATTTTACGCCCCTTTGGAAGTGAAAACAGAAGAAAGGGCCGATAACGACATGGGTCATGAAAAATTAACATTCGAAGATCTTAAAAGGTATAGTCCAGCAGCAGGAAAATCATGAAAAACATGGGTTTCGATTATGAAGAACCAACCGGCTTGAATTATGGGAAAGGAATTCAAATTCCAATCGAGGTCAATCAGAGAAAACGAGAGAAATTTCGAGGATTGGGGGCAGAGTCTTCGGTGAATATGGTTATGGTTGACCCAACAAAAGAAACAAATTATGAAATAATCAAATATCCTGAAATAGCTCTGAAGTAGATAGAAGACGAGGGACAACCAACAATTGATAGTTTGCGAGAGTAAATCTGGGAACGGAAGAAGAATCATGGAATATATTCGTAAGTGCTAGCCTCCCTTAAAAGGAGGCCAATCAGTATATTGAGCTGTTGAAATAAAACAAAGATGTGTTCGCCTGGACATATGTAGAAATGTCGGGCCTAAAACCATCGGTAGAAATGCATCGACTGAATATTTCTAAAGACAAAAGGCTGATTAAGCAAGTGCAAAGACGATTCCATCCAGACCTAATTCCTCTGATAGAAGAAGAAATAAATAAACTGATAAAAGTTGGGTTCATCAGAGAGGTCAAGTACCCTAAATGGATATCAAATGTCATCCCAGTAAAGAAGAAAAACAGACAGATCAGGGTATGTGTTGATTTCAGAGAACTAAATATGGCTTACCCAAAAGATGATTTCCCATTGCCGATAACTGAGTTGTTAATTGACAGTATGATGAAATATGTTGTTATGTCCTTTATAGATGGTTACGCCGGTTATAAACAGGTAAGAATGGCTCCTGAAGATGAAGAAGCAATAGTGTTTAGAACTTCGTTTGGAATTTATTGCTATAAAGTTATGCCATTTGGTCTGAAGAATGCTGGAGCAACATATCAAAGACCAATGCAGAGTATCTTCCAGGACATGATGCATAAACATGTTGAATGTTACACAGACGATTTGGTAGTCAGATCAAATGACCATGAAGAACATCGCAAACATTTGACTTTAGTCTTCCGTTGACTCAGAAAGAAACAGTTGAAGATGAATCCGGCTAAGTGTCCCTTTGGGGTATCGTCAGGAAAATTCCTCGGCTTCGTCATCAGGCACAGGGGGATCGAGATCGATCCAGGGAAGGTCAAGGCTATACAAGACATGCCACCTCCAAAAACGTTCAAAGAATTGAAAAGCTTGCAAGGAAAATTGGCGTACATTCACCGTTTTATATCAAACTTGGCAGGAAGATGTTAGCCATTTTCTCATCTGATAAAGAAAGGAGCGGAATTTGTGTGGGACGAGTTCTATCAGAATGCGTTTGATTTAATAAAAGAATTGTTGAAACAACCTCCAGTATTGACAACTCCTATAAAGGATAAACTGATTATTTTATATATATCTGCAGCTAAAAATTCGTTGGGGGCCCTATTGGCACAGGTGAATGAACACGGAAAAGAAATAACACTTTATTATCTGAGTCGAACTCTAATAAACGTAGAATGCAATTATTCCCTGATTGAGAAAGTATGCTTGGCATTAATATTCGTAGTAAAATTGAGACATTATTTCTTTCCCACGATATAATTTTAATCTCGCGGGCGGATCCTATAAAGTTTCTAATGACAAGGCCGATGTTATCAGGAAGATTGGCCAAATGGATGTTGTTGCTTTCAAAATATACGATCACTTACGAGCTGGAAAAAGTAGTTAACGGGCAAGTAGTGGAAGACTTCTTGGTGGCTCATCCCGTAATAGACAATGAGACTATTAGTGATGACTTTCCTGATGAACAGGTTATGATGATTAAATCACCAAACTCGTGGCAAATGTATTTTGATAGCGCTTCTCGAACGGCAGGAGCAGGTGCCGGAGTGATATTTATTACTCCTCAGTGCGACTTATTACCTTATTCTTTCACATTAAGTACCGCATGCACAAATAATGAAGCTGAGTATAAGGCCTTCATCATTGGAATAGAGATAACTCAGGAAATGAAGTTAAAAACTCTGCAAATTTTTGGGATTCCAAATGGATCATAAATCAATTAACGACCGAGTTTGAAATAAGAAAGCAAGAGCTCATGCCGTACTGTCGAAGAGCACAACAATTGTTAGTGCAATTCCATCATGTTGAAATCAAGCATGTACCGTGATGTGAGAATGTAAGGGCAGATCCTTTAGCTAGCCTGGCAGCAGCTTTATCCTGTCTGGATTGAAGTCCTCTTCAGGTAACAATAGAAGAAAAAAGGTTCTTGCCGTCATTAGAAATTATTAATGAAGTCGTTGAAGCACTCCCTATATTATATCTGGAGGTGACAATAGATGATTGGAGCCAGCCTTTTGTTGATTATCTCAAATATGGTATTCTACCAGAAGATCCAGCGCAGAAACAACAAATCAAACAGAGATTGAAAAGATTCGTTATGCGTAGCGAAATATTATACAAAAGATCTTATAATGAAATACTATTGCGATGTCTGGATGGACAAGAAACAAGTCATGTGTTGCGAGAAGCTCATTCAGGAGTGTGAAGCACATCAAGCCGGTTGAAATCTATTCCATCGAGTGCATCGAATGGGATATTATTGGCCCACAATGTTCAAAGATGCTATAGAATATGTGAATCGATGTCACGAATGTTAGATTCATGGAGACATCATACATGTACCCCCTGAAGACCTTCATCAGACAGTCGCTTCTTGGCCTTTTGCTGCTTGGAGACTTGATGTTATTGATCCTATAAACCCACTTTCGTCCAAAGGAAAACAATAAGTATTGGCAGCAACAAATTATTTCTCCAGATGGACGGAAGCAATTGCATTGTGAAATGTCGAAGAAAAGGATGTCATCAATTTCATCCAACATGTGATAATATATCACCACGGCATCCCGAAAAGAATCGTCATTGACAATGGTACTCCTTTCAAGAATAGGGGTATGGAAAAATTGTGCCAGAAATTTGGTATTCAACACTCATTCTCGACACCTTACTATCCACCAACCAATAGATTAACAGAGGCATTCAATAAAACGATCATGAAAATACTGAAGAAGACGATGACTAGAAATAAGTGCGACTAGGATGAAAAGTTACAAGAAGCACTATGCGCTTACAGGACTACTCACCGAACGACAATGAAAGCTACGCCATATTCGTTGGTTTATGGCGTGGAGGTCGTCATCCCGTTTGAAACACAAGTCGCATCACTCAGAGTAGCAGTACATCAGTCAATTATAGATGATGAAAATGCAAGAATAAGGCTGACAGAATTAGATTTGCTCGATTAAAAATGATTGGCAGCTCAACAGTGATTGCAATTATATCAAGCAAGAATCTCTTCCACTTTTGACAAGAAGGTCAAGTATCACTCTTTCAAGAAAGGCGACATGGTATTGATGTTGAAGAGGCCGATAGTGGTCACCTACAAAACGAGGGGCAAGTTCGACCCTAAATGGGATGAGCCATACATCATAACTGAAGTATACTCCAATGGGGTGTACAGAGTTATAGATCAAAATAGACACAATATTAGCATACCAGTCAATGCCCGCTTCATCAAAAAGTATTGTCCCTAAAGATAGAGGCAGTTTTGATCTAGAAGATTATCAGAATAATGCTTCTATATTAAAAGGGGGCAAAATTAAGTGAAATGATGAAATAACCTTAAAAGGCGAAGCCATGTATTATTCCTCGTTCGAATGAATAAAGGGCGAATTCTCAAGCATATCAAGACTAAGCATCGATGACTATTGTCAAATAATATTGTTGTCAACTATTACTAAGTGTCGATGATTATCGCCAAAATTAGCAATTATCGTTGTCGTCACCAATCGCTTATACAAAAGTCACCTTATTGAAATTGTTATCATCGCCAAGCCAAGACACTGCTTTAAACATAACACGAATGTTGTCAAAATATTATTCGGCAAGGGTGATATATCGATTTTGATTTACCATTCACGGCGGTGGGATAAGCTTATATGGCTAACCACACATAAATCTTATGACAGCGATAACAACTCATCATCACGGTGGCATAGCCAATTCTATACGGCCAACAAGCCCATATAGGCCATCACATGCATACCCATGCGGGCAGCGGATGAAGCCAACGACTAAAAGTCCTAAGAGGCCAAAAAGTCCACAACGGTCAGTCATGCGTGAGACCAATGCTGTCTGTACAACTTCTGACAGCGTCACGGGGAAGGAGAAAATGCCCTCCCGTGAATGGGTCCGACCTTGTAGATGAAGAAAAGCGGGCTGCAGTGTGCGCTCTTTGGCCATTGTCCATAGATAGGCCAACCATGCATAAGACACCCCCCAGATTCCTGACTTGATTTCAATAGTAACTCGTGAAGACGGGGTCTTTAAAAATAATACCCCCTCATCGATGGACTGGCGGCCTTGGATTTGGTACCTTAAGGTAGCCTTGCATGCCCTGTGAACTCTAGAGAGTTACTGCGGCCAACCCTGTGCGTAAATCCCACTGAGTTCACGGCCCCGGTAGCTTCGCTAGGCCCCTCTGATGGATCGCGGTTTGTGAACTCCCCGACTGTGATAAGTCCAGTGAACTCTAAAGAGTTACAGAGACCATTCACATGAGACCTAACTCCAACTACTTATGAGTCTGAAAAACTGTGGTTGCTTTACTACTCAAGAGCTTAAACTGTGTATAAGACTAACCTCAAAACCAAAATTAACCCCGCCTATCAAAATAAATACCACATAGGGGATACGTTGCACTAACAATTATGATAGATTGTCAATATATTATATGATAGATTAAAGCATGATTATGTGAATTAGCAAAGGAAATGTTATATCAATATGTGCCTGAAATTGGTGATAATATTTCTGAAAACATGTCTGTTTCAAAGAAAGTATTGAAATTCATTTGAATATTATAAGGCAAAAGAAACAAAGGAATTTACATGTAAAAGCGATATCTTTACAGTTCCTCTAGCATGCCTAATGCTGTTACATATCTCTGTAAATCTTCTCTTAATTGAACTTGTGTTGCAACTTGAGTTTGCTCGGCTTCAAGGATGATCTTGGCCTAATCAGGAACACCAGCTAGTTCTTACTCCATGGAGGCAGCCATTTCTTTATTTTTCATCTACTTAGTCCTCTCAATTTCAGCAATACGAGCGTTAACTTCAATTTCTTCCTTAATCTTGCAAATATTCAATTCTTCTTCTTGCTTCTTCACTTCGAGTAGAGTTATCTCTTTTTGCAGGAAAGCAATGTGGTTCTCAATAACCACCTTATTCTTGTCAGAAGCTTTTAGTCTATCATGAAGAGATTGATCCTCAGCATCATAACTGGATATTAAGACATCGGTTCCAGAAATTTTCTCCTTAAGGGACATAAGTTCTCGTTGACGATCCAAGACTTTTGGAGGAATAATTGTACTTTGTGTAATTGCAAATCGTTTATAGAATTGTAATAAGGAATTATGCAAGGGAAGAACATTGATATGAGTAATACTTCCTGAATGTTCAAGGACAACTAAAGCACTGTCCAAAAAGGGCCATTAAGTAGGATCCTTAAAAGCATTCATGATAACGGAGATAGTGTTTATGAAGAAGACGAGCATAAGAGGCGACACTTTCTCCAAGGAGATTTTGTCAGAGATTGTGGCTACAGAGTTGGAACCCACAGAGCCACTCGAAGTCGGCACAATTGTAGTTGAAAAGGAAAAGGAAGACGAAATCAGAAATGTTAAAGTTGGATATTAAGCACTTGAAAAATATAAGAGAAAGAAGTGAAAGCATACCCTCTCTGGGGACAATTTGGGAAGTGGCCCGCACAGAAGATGCTCCTACTTCAGACGGTGCAGGTATGTCTGTAGCTACAACAACAACATTGAGAGAAAGCTCACGAACTCCAGTACTTGAATCCAAAGCTATTGGAGTTGGAAGCTACCAGTTGGATCGGAGAAGGATGCATGATGGGGGACTTCTCAGCACGGATGGGGACATCAGGAATCGCAGTGACAACTGGTGGAGCTTGTGTGATATCCTGGCTCACCTCTACTCTTCAAGGAGAAAATACGTTTTCTGCTTCTACCTGAGCGTTCGACAGGGGAATTTCTTGTTCTCTTGATGTGGAAACCTCTGCTATAGTTGGGAGGGTGGTATGTGCAATTGCACTGACAGCCTCCACAATGCAAGGGGAATATGAAGCATCAAAGGAGATGAAAATGTTTGCACCAGGGGAACAGCTGGAGCCTCCATAATCGAGTTCTTCTTCTTTAAGAGAAGCTGCTCTAACAGGAGAAGAAACATCTGGATGATTCGATTAAATTTCGAGGGGTGAGAATTCAGCCCTAACTTCACCTTTTTCGCTGATATCCACTTCGGCATCCTCTTCTTGGTTGTCATCTATTAAGATATCCCCTTCATCAGTCAAACTCGTGGAAGAAGATGTTTCACTGACCGAAGTATTTGCCAAATAATCTGACGAGCTGTCTTCTTCAAAGATTGCTTGTTTTCCTTTATAAATGCTCTTTCCAGGAAGAAGACAAACACTTCGAGCGGGAGAAGGATGTTGTTGTGCCAAAACTTCTGGGGATAAAGATTTGGCTCACGAACGAGTCATAAGAGAAGTTGTAGTAGCAATATGAACTACATCAGGAGAAACTGCAATCATCATACGATCTATAGTAAAGGGAGCCACAACTACAGTTTGACCTTCTGCCTCTCGAGTGGGAGAAGAAAGAATAGCACTGGGGGTTTTAAATTTATCCATAGGAGTGGCTTGTCTTTCCGTTCGCTTTATAAGATCAAGAGGAGATCCAAAGGCAATCCATCCTTCCAAAGTGTTTGGTGGCTTTATTTCTCTAATATGCTCCTCTGTGGAAATCCTCTAACAAAGCTGCCCCGGAGTAGCTGCATGATCTGTTTCAACGAAGTATCCGATCCCTTGTTCTGGTCTATAATTTCTTAGTTTGAGAGGAGGAATCCAAATGGGACGGTCGACAGGAAAGCAATTACGCACTAGGTAATAATGGTGTGACCACCAGCACATCAAGGCGTATGAAGTTTGCACCTGATGGTTGAATCCTGGAAGAATGAAGTGGGAACCAAAGTTCCTAGCCAAGAGTTGTTTCCATATTAAGGCCCAGTTATATGGACCAACCCCACAACTTCGCATTATTCGGGTAACCTCCTCTCCCACTTGAGGTACTGTCTTATCATAGCCAAATTGCCTCGCAAACCTACTCGGGTAGTAGGGCTCCCTCCAGAATTCCACTCCTTCTCGCAGTGGCAGGCTACAAGATCGAATACAAATCAGGAAAGTTCTTTCAATTGGCTCCAAATCATTGTTGTCTTCAACCTATCTGTCTTCATCTTGATGGGTCATGTAGAAGGGGAAAAAGTCAATGGATTCCATATTCTCAATCTTATCGACAATCCATTCATATGTCTTCTTCACCATTTTCCATTTAAGATAATAACACAAGGGAGGACGCTCAGGGTGAACGTAAGCCTTCTCAGGGTCATTATATGTCTGTGGAAAGTATACTCCAAGCCAACCGGAGAAGTAGTGCTATGGAGTGAAGGAAGATGTAGCCTCAACTGTTGGGCTTAAGCAATGCGCCACAATGTTCTGAAAAGTTCTGTAAAGAGAGCCTAGGACGGGAGGAGCTAAAGAATATTTATTTTTGCCTTCCGCCATGGCCCTTACAGCTATAAATAAAGTTGGGCGAATGGAATCTGACCATTTCGAACTAGGTAAAACGACCAGACTTAACCAATATGCCAGGAAAGCAGCTAATTTTATTTCAGGGGTGAAAGTGGTCGGGCCCCTTATTCTTCTACGAGCGGATTCCATCTCTGGAGAATGGCTACCAGAAAACCTGAGGAGGAGAGGAGAAGTATGAGAAAAACATGAACATGCATATAAGAGGAGGAGAAGAAGCTTCAAAACTACATACCGCAAATATCTTGAGAAGTGTGCGAGTCACTGGAGCGGAGATATTTTATGTACATCTGGGAAGTGCGACATCTCACGGAAAAGTTCAATAGTAGAAGTAGAAATGTGAGGCATTCTTTCGGGAGCGACATAATCAAACTCTACATTTGTGGGAATGTACTCATCGAGGAAAGCGCCAGTGATGGGAAGACCGACCATTCGATGAAGATCCCATAGAGTGATGCTCACTTCACCGATTGGGAGATGAAAGGAGTTTGTGGTGGAAGACCAATGCTTCAAGAAGCCTTTATAAATTAGAGTATCTTTGTGAAAGAAATGAGAGGTGGCTTCTATAGCTACATATATATTCATCGCAATGAGGACTTCTTTATATTTTTGAAGGATTGCCCTGACCCATGAGCTGTAGAATTGACGTTGGGACAACAGACCACGTGTCCTGAATTTGTCTTTTCCCCACAATGAGTCGTGATCGCGAAAGTGTTGCCGGATTGTTTCGAAGTAATGGGTGGGATACAGAGTGTGGGGATTATAGCATGGAGTGAGGAAGCACATATATGATATCTGCTCGGTCTTCTGTACTAGACATTTTTTCGTAAGATAACCTTCTAGGATTTTTGGCTCTTTTATAACCCAATTTGCTACATATAAAAGCCAGTTCTGCGCCATATGATCGGATGGCTCGCTCTGAATCATCGAGAGAAAATGCTGAAGGTTAAGGGGAATGATGACGGTCTAGTCCTTATAAGGGTTTTTGAACTTGATCACATCTGCCTGAGACTTGATCATGTCCTAGACATTTTGATAACGTCTCTAGTGATGATCTTGTATTTTCTCCTGGAAAATTTCATCTTTACTCTTTTGCTTCATATTCTTCGAAATAGGAGCGGAAGATTTGACAGGAACAGTGCGAGAATCGTCGGTCTGAAAGTTGGCAGTAGATTTTAGCCAGTTCTCCCAGTCAGATTCATGGCCTTCCGTGGGCGGTCCTTCCAATTCTCTCATTAGCACGGCATGACGGATAGGATCGGGCAGATGTTGGATTCAATCGGCGAAATTGATTATCAGTGGAGCTAGAACTTTAAAAAAAGAGGAATAGTCTTTCGTGGATTTGGCTCTCTTCTGAGAACGGTGTTTAGGTGGTTGGGGGTCTGAAGATTCGACGGCATGTTGATCAGGGGAGGTACGAGGTCTTTTGGAATGAGCCATTAGAGAAGTAAGAGAAATTTGGTAGAAGAACGAACAACTTGGAAGATTTCAGATCACAGGACCAGTTGTGTGCAAGGTAGTTGTTCGCAGGTTCAGTTGTGTGTAAGGCAGTTGTACGTGTAAGTGTTATGATCTCATGCTCCTTTGGTTGTCAAATTTTGTGTGCCAAAACATCTATCGGTGTTCTGTACTTGTATGATCATTTATTGGAATTCAAGACACCTCAAAAGCTACATGTTGAAGCCTCAAAAAGCTACATGTTGAAGCCTCAAGAAGCTACGATGTTGAAATTCAAATCTAAAGAAACAACGCATGAAGTAGTTCTATGTTGATGAAGATCTCAAGCATGATATGGTTCAAGATCTCAAGCATGATATGGTTCAAGATCTCAAGCCTGATATAATTCAAATTATCTACATTCGTTGAATGGTTGAAGTTCAATGTCCATACGACATGGTTCAGGTTTGAATGACCTTAGGTTGACCCTTTAAGTAGGTCACTTTGGATACATTAATCAAATATTTAAATTACACAAGGTTGGTCTATTCTACGACCAGTCCTAGCTCTTGTTCGACCAGTCCTAGCATTGGTTCGACTAGTCCAAGAAATTCCACGACCAGTCCTAAGTAGTTGAAGATTTTTCAGAATTTTTGGTACGCCCACGACCAGTCCTGGAGGTCCTTCGACCGGTCGTAGGTGTGGCTTCGACTCGTCCACGACCAGTCGTGGAGCTACAACTTAAAGTCCAGCAACGAAATCACTGGTCCTACGACCAGTCGTAGGTGACCCACGACCAGTCGTAGGGTACTCACGACCAGTCGTAGAACGGCTTTTTAAAGATCGCGCTTATTTTTTCAAAAATCTGTTAGAGCTACGACCAGTCGTAGGTTTCTAAGACCAGTCGTAGGAGCGATTTCTGCTTCTATAAATTGAACACGAAATTCAGAGTTTTCATAACTTCAACGCTATTCAATTCAAGAAATTTTCAAGTGATCACTCTGAGATAAGTTTGTGTTTATTTTAAGCTAGATTGTGCTTATTTAATATTCCTTTTTGCTAGCTTATTTAATTTGATTTTGTTTCTATATTCCAATCTTATTTGAAAAGAGGAATTATCTTATTCCTTCTTCTTGGAATCAAAATCAAATTTAGCTACGCCCAACGAGTTAAATCTAAAATCAATTAGAACTTAGAACCTTATGAATGTGAGTATTGGAAATTGAACTTTGACATTCAAATCATCTACTCCGATTGGTTCTACCGGGCTGCTACGAAAAAGGAAAAATCCAGGTATTTTACAATTCTGTAAAATTCATTTACTTTTGGTTTTGTTTGAGGTTAAGCCAGAAAAATCTCATTGTATTGGTTGTCTGAGGAAAACCAGAAAACTCAGAAAAGAGGGGTTTTTGGATTGTGTAAGCCCAAGAGAAAAAGACACAATTGTAAAGGTTTTTGGTGAACCTGTGAAAACCTATTTGTTAGTGAACGCTAATATCCCCTGTGTGAGGATATTAGAAGTGGAGTAGCTTTTTGTGTGGCTGTTGGAAAACAGTTGGTGTACACACAAGCGAACCACTATAACTCTTTGACTTGTGGTTTGAATGCTTGCTTAATTTTCATATCTTTTATCATTCGATCTTGTGGAATGTACAAGTGGATGTGAATGTTGTAACTATTTACATTTCAAGCAAGTGTGGGGATTGTTGTAATAATTTAGATCTTACTTCTGCATTTAAATTCAATTCCTTGCTATTTCATTTACTTATATTAATATTGAGTCCTTGATCCAAAAGAGGTTCTAGAAATAAGGTTGTCCTACCATAAGCCCTTGTTGATTATGGTGTAAGGTTGTCCTTAGAACTGAATTTGCATCAATCTCTCGATATCTATTTATCAAGGTGATTTAAATTTAGCTTTGTGAATTGATTCAAGTTGTAAGGCTATTGGTTTATTTTATTTCCACTGATTTTTATTTTAAATTGGCATAGTCCTATTCACCCCCCCCTCTAGGACATATAGCTTGGCCTTTTCAGTACGCAGGTTTAATTACGTGTAAGTTTAGTTGTGAGCAAGATTAGTTGTGCGCAAGAAGCAGTTGAGCAAAAATTCAGTTGTGTGCAAGATTGGTTGTGCACAAGAGGTTGTTGCGTGGAGGAAATGGCACGCGGAGATGGTTGGAAGGCTCTGAATGAACGGAATGATACTAAGTCCGGTATTTATAGCATACGTGAAGCAGTTGTGCGTAAGTAGTCAGTTGTGCGCAAAAGGGTTTGGTTGTGTACGAGTAGCTTTGTTGAGTGTAAAAGGGAAGGGATAAAGTGATAATTGATGAATTGATCCCACATTTTCAACTTGAAGATGGTAAAGGCAAAGATGTAGGATCAAGGGAGCATCTGTTGAGGCATAAATTGATCAGAAGGAAAAAGATATAACTTTCATCATTGTGTTGTGCGGCGCACAATAGGATTTGATTAGAGAGTAGTGTTGTGCAACACACAATAGGATTTGATCAGAGAATAGTGTTGTGCGGCGTATAACAGGACTTCCTCAGGGATTATGGTTGTGCGGCGCACAATGGTTAGAATCGCACAATGTGAATATGCGCATAAGGGAACTAGTGCACAATGGAGATTTGTGTTGTGCGGATTGAGAGGTTGGCACGTGTGGGAGTTTATAAATTCTCCATTTCTCCTTCTAATTCATTCATTCGAGCAACACCTAGACAGAAGAGAGAGATGCAGACTTCAAAGAGATTCAGGTACTTAGGGCATGCATTGTGCGGTCCACAACCCAAGTGGGCGCATAATAGTTTTACTTGTTAGCTCAGCTCAAGCTCAAGTGATGGTTGTTCAGGAACCGTGGAACATCAGAAGCATGGAATCAATCAGAACAAATATTAGTTCACCCCGATACAGTTGGAGATGCTGTAGAAATAAATGAATATTGGACAATTAATATTTGTATTGAATTATGTAAATGCTTTACTTTGGAATCAAAGGAAATAAAGGATGTAAATGAATTCAGATTAAATAAATGTAGTGATTGTTCTTTTTATTTTTCTTTGTTAATTATTGAGTAAATGAATTCCCTCGAAGCGAATGCATTTGTTTCTTGTCGAAACAACCCATTAGGAGAGTATGTTCACATTTCAGGACAATAAATGGCCCAAATCTCTTACACATGTGTCATTATGGTACATGTTCCACTACTCCCCTATTCCATGTATGCTCCTACAGTATGCTTTTGGATTTTGAATCATGAGACTTCTACTAACTGTCATCTAAACATGAATAAGAAATCTTAACATCTATGGAACTCAAAATTTTGACATCTAAACATGAAATTTGAACATCCATTCAACATTTATGCAGGATAAATAGAACGTAATTTTCCTTTAACAACTTTAAAGCACTTATGTAACGCCCTGGAATTTGGGGGTCATGCATACACTCTTCTCCCAAGTTATCGGGTATCACTTATAACTGATTTTTATTAATTCGCGTTTAATCAAATTTAATTGCGCAGTGTGGAACTACTTGGAACATGAAACACAATCACAACTAATCCATTGAAATGTCAGAGGTCAAATATATACAAATCCAAAAGAATATAAGTGGGTCGCCCAACAAAATCGCAAAAAGAATGACATGTCCAAAAGAATAGAGCTGAGTCAACCACTTAGCGATCTAGAATCCTGTCTATGAAACCGATGGAGGACCGCCCATCAACTGGAAGTACGACAGCTCGTCCTCCTCATCGAGACTCGCGTCGCTAGGTTCCTCCTATTATGCATCACCTGCATCTACAGGAGAGTCTGGTTGGTGTTTTAAAACACTGTCCCAGAGTGGGAGTGGGTGATCAACTCAGTGGGTGCTATTAGTCTCAAGTTGTAACAAACATAAATTATATTATGAATTTAATGAAAGACATATAATCTTAGATCTCTAACTAGTCTTATTAATGCATATGCATGGGTTATGACATGATGCATGCCCTCACACCAACACTCCCTCGAGCGACACCGTCTCACGATCACATATGACGACATTCCCTCATTGCGACCTCGACTGCCGAGTCGCCACCCTAACTAGTGTGATGCGATATGATAATGTTAGCCGAGTTCTTACTTAATTCCATTCACCCAACAAGTTGGGGAAACTAATACACCCTACGTATTGATGCCCTCAAGTAGTTACGATGCTTAAGCCCCCAACGTGCGAGGCCAGGGCTCCGCGATCCTTGATCCTGTCGGGTTCCCCATCACCGACTTCAAGCACATGGAGAGTGTTAAGAAAAGGGATCGCTCGCGGTCACTACGGGGAGGCTCGTCACCCCAGCGTAGGCCGACAGCTAGGGCACAGTGCCCCATTCCACCATGTCCAGCTCATGAGTCGGTGGATCGACCTCAATTGGTTATCAATGGGCTACAACAGTTGAAGGGTGTCCCAGGTTCCATACATATATGAGCAGACAGGGTTAACAAACATGATTGGTTATTAAGTATAGTAGACCGCTTGAGTTCAGGCAATCATGTGATAGACGACATCGAATACGAGTGACCCATGTAGTCTAACTACTGTCGCCCACACGC
Source organism: Magnolia officinalis (assembly GCA_021015155.1). Classification (NCBI taxonomy): domain Eukaryota; kingdom Viridiplantae; phylum Streptophyta; class Magnoliopsida; order Magnoliales; family Magnoliaceae; genus Magnolia; species Magnolia officinalis. Next base: position 40,499,013 of record JAJHSJ010000015.1, read on the forward strand.
ACCCATCCAAATCCATGAGTTTAGCCTCAGGATAGTCCTACTAATGGAACCACCATAACTTTCCTCATATTCTTAACTAACCCGAGGGTTTGATGGTAATGCGTAGCATGCCAACTAACAGAGTTATCAACTAGCATATGCAATATCATGTTTTCATACTTCTCAACATAAAACTGAGATTTTTCTACCAAGCAAAGCTAACAATGTTGTGAAATAGAGGTGCATGTGTATTGTGGCGGGTTAGTAAGAAAACTAAGCATTTCATATATCATAGGAACAAAATGCACAAGGGTTAATGAATCATACCTGTTTATAGGTAACATCATGCACGAATCAACAAGGCATGAACATACAACATCAAATCTATACCCAATCATGTGAGGGAACAACAACAAACATTCCATAGCTAATCCATGTTGATGGAGGATCAAGGGTAAGGTCCTTCCTAGGTTTTTTCTCTATTTCTCCAAATACATCATCTAAGCAATCAAAATCATTAAACTTATACAAAAATTGGTGCTAGGCCACCTAAGGAAATAGTCCGCACCTATGGTTCATTAAAGACTTGGAGAAACGACCTGGAGTGTGGATCTTGGGGTCGATTGGCCGGATCCCTAAAGCAAGCACTTGCATTTTTAGAACTCCATGCAAATCCTCACACACAAAAGGGTTTCAAGGAAAAAGGGTGAGAGATTTACCTAAACGATCAACGGAAGCGATTCTTGCGGTTGTGGTGGAGGGTTTTCTTGGAGAAGAGGTGGGAGTTGCAAGATTGGATTTCCTTGGGCCTCACCTCGATCTAAGGTCCACCCTCTCTCTTCTTCACTCTCTCTTTCACCCTTTTACTCTCTTTACTCTCCTTGGTGGTTGTAGTAATGGAGGAAGTTATGAGAGGAGCTAGGGCTTTATTTCCTAGACTTGGGCCCTTTGGCTTTAAGTTTTTACAAATTCCCACAAGGGCCTTATGGGGGCCCCTTTTTGCTTTGGGGCGGCCCTATCACCCCTCTGGCCACCACATTTGGCGTGCAGGTGACTCATGGCC